>CAAAJI010000426.1:4502-22566 GCA_900642245.1 Fragilaria radians | reverse complement strand
ACTCCAATAAACACACAAGTAGCCGAAAGCCAAAATTTAGATGCACAGAAAAAAAGCTGACTCCTTGTATTAAGCGAGATGGTGATTTCAAAGATTTAGTGAACAAGAGCACTATTTTTGCTGATAAAAGTGTATTCATCAAGGACGTTATAGAAGATAGTGACACTGTGCTATTGTTGGTCATGCCCCGACGTTGGGGTAAAACCGTAAACCTTGATATGTTGAGGAGATTCCTGGAAATACCGGTGATGGTAATGGTAAGGTGATCGAAGACAGAATAGTAACTGCTAACTATCGGATATTTCGGAAGGAATACTTGCTACATCCAGACGGTGGCAAGTCCTTGCTCAAAATATCTCAGTCGAAAATTTTAGTGCAAAACCCAGAAGAAAATGTGTTTTATCGACAGGAAGTTGATGCCTTGAAGCTACAAGGAAGCTATCCGGTCATTTATATTGATTTTAAGAGTTGTAAATCGGATATCGTTGATACTGTGCGAAAAGGGATCAAGAGAGTCTTGAACAGCTGCTTTAGGCAACATCGTTACCTTGAAAAAAGTGATAATCTTGATGAAGAAGAGAAAGAAAAGATCAAACGATACGCTGGAATGATGTCCTCAATAGGCCTGGATGATGCGGCGTGAAAATCAATTTTGATTAAATATGCTTTTCTCAACGTTGTGGATAATTTCAACGATTTGACGCAAAATGACAATGAAATTCATCGTCTCGGTCTTGTTTGTGGCTCAACTTGTGGAAGCAAAACTTCCTCGATTTCTTTTTATGGGTCAAAGTAACATGGTTGGCAAAGTCAAGCTTTCTCGCTTGTTCAAAACTATGGATTTGCTACTTGCCAACGAATCTGATGATCAGATACATTACAATTTAGTAAACTTCTTACAGACTGCGAACTCAACAACCCCGACACCGTTAAGTACGTCTTCCTTCGAAGCAACCCAACTTCTTCGTATGAGGAAAGAAAAGTTGATCACGAAGTCGTTCTCTCGACCATTACCAAACATCACATGCTCCTTTTACAACCTGAAACGTGATATTGACTACAATCCGCCGGAAGTTAATGGATTTGTCGCTGCGGACAAGGTCATGATAAGTCCACGAGCCAAATGTGGCAAAGACATTGGACCTGAATTCATGTTTGGTCATAGCCTAAAACATAAATTTCAAGTATCAAGATTACGGATTATTAAAATTGCTTCATCAGGTTCCTACATTAAAACTAATTGGTCAGAGCAACACGGCAAATTTTGGAACGAAATCTTAGAAATTATTTCTCAAACAGCCGAAGATCAACTCCAACAATGGAAAGGCATCGTTTGGTTTCAGGGTGAAAATGACTCGTACAGTCAAGCAAATGCCTTTGCTTACTTTGATGAATTGCGAAATTTTATTGACGATCTAAGACAAGCCCTTGGAGGACACAACCAAACAACTTCAATGATACCTGTAGTCATTGTCGGATTGGGATGCTTTATAACTCAACTACGCTATGGCCCCGTAGTAATCGAATCTCAACAAAATGTTTCAGTAACGCCGCCAAACAATATCAACAACGCTTGATG
Source organism: Fragilaria radians (assembly GCA_900642245.1). NCBI lineage: Eukaryota > Bacillariophyta > Fragilariophyceae > Fragilariales > Fragilariaceae > Fragilaria > Fragilaria radians. Next base: position 20,987 of record CAAAJI010000426.1, on the reverse strand, counting down.
GATACCTACCCACGATTTGGCTTGTGATTTGCATTATGATGAGGCATCACAAATTATTATTGGTGAGCGGATTGCTGAAGCAATGTGGGAGCTATCTCTCATGAATCCCTCTCCCGTAGAAACGACGTCACCCATTCGCACAACAATTTATCCCATGGCAAATCCAGCAACAAGTCAACCATTCCTTGAACCAATTATAATACCTGTTAGTAATCCCTTGAATTACACAACATTTCAACCAACAATGGAGGGAACAACAATAAATCAATCCACTACAAAGCCCTTATTCTCCGGACCAAGCCAGCAACCAACATCAAGACAAAGTACGAAACAACCATCATTGGTACCTACCACCAGGAAACCTACCAACCAATTGAAAACAAATCCACCCTCATTGCAACCAAAATCATCCAGACAACCGACAATCCAATCCACTGTACAGCCCACAATGCCTTCTACATCCCAACCAACAACCCAATCTACCAGATCACCCGCAATTCAACCCACTCTTCCACCTGATAGATCAACTTCAACCCAACCCACGCTTAAGCCTACAAAATCATCCACAATGAAATCCACGTCTCGACCATCAAGTGCATGGACGTTACAACCTACAAGTCAACCATTAAGTCCCTGTACAACTCAACCATCAAATTCCCTCACAATTGCATTTCCTACTATTCAACCAACAACTTCACCTACAAAAAGCCCAAAATTGCAACGTACAATACAGCCCACAAATCTAGCAACAACTATGCCTACCTTGGCACAACTTTCAAGTCATCCAACAACTTCACCTACAGAGAAACCAAAAAGTACAATACAACCTATGTTTCCACCAACAACTTCACCTGCAACAAATCAACCTACTACCCTACCCACTAAGATTATGAAGCAATAAGTATTGACACAACACCACACAGGTTTACTACTTGCTACCCCAAGCACAAAGCCCATGTCCAATGTTCAAAAGAGATCTATTGATTACTTTCTCCTGCAAAGCTTAATCTAAAACAATTTCAAGCTTTTACGTTTCATTATTTCTATCATTTCCAAACCAACCCACCTTGCTGCAAGTATTGCCATACAAATTCCTTGTCTGGGAAAAGAATTTCTCTAGTATGTGATGCAATTTTGATCTCTATTTACTAATATCTACTCGTTGATATCAATGATTACTGGGTGTTACTTCAAAGTTACACACCGAGATTTTATGCAGAATGCAACTCCTAACACTTGAGCACCATCCTCACCAATAAGAGCTTTTAGCAAATCTTTTAGATTGTCGAATGTATTCATGAATTCTTGAATCCCAGAATGTATAGGTTTACGGATGTTATTCATCTCCAAATGTAAGAGAGTAGGATTATATGTTAACGCTTTTGCAATAGATGCACATCCATCAAAACCTATGTAATTTGTTTGGCTAAGATTCAATGATGTCAAAGAAGTATTGACTTTCAAAGCATCTGCAATGGCAATGGCTCCCTCATCTTGAATTGAATTACATCTAAGATTCAAAGTTGTCAAGGAAGAATTGACCATCAACGAATCAGCGATTGCAATTGCTCCCTCTAGTTTAAGGGCATTTTCGCCCAGATCTAGTGATTGTATAATCAAATTGACTTTCAATGCATCAGCAATTGCAATTGCTCCATCTCGATAAATGGAATTTCTTTCAAGATTCAAAGATGTTATGGAAGAATTTACTTTCAAAGCATCAGCGATTGCAATTGTTCCACCTCTTTGAATTGAATTCCCTCCAAGATTCAAAGATGTTAAAGAGGAATTGACTTTCAACGCATCAGCGATTGCGATTGCTCCCTCTTGTTCAATGAAATTCTGGTAAAGATTCAAGGATGTCAGGGAAGAGTGAACTTTCAACACATCAGCAATCGCGATTGCTCCCTCTAGTTTGAGGGCGTTTTCGCCCAGATCTAGTGATTGTATAATCAAAATAACTTTCAATGCATCAGCAATTGCAATTGCTCCATCTTGCTGAATGGAATTTCCTTCAAGATTCAAAGATGTTAAGGAGGAGTTGACTTTCAAAGCATCAGCGATTGCAATTGCTCCTTCTCTTTGAATTGAATTCCTTCTAAGATTCAAAGATGTTAACGAAAGATTAACTTTCAACGCATCAGCGATTGCTATTGCTCCCTCTTGTCCAAATAAATTCTGGTAAAGATTCAAAGATGTTACTGAAGAGTTGACTTTCAACGCATCAGCGATCGCGGTTGCTCCCTCTTTTCTGATATGGTTTGCATAAAGATCTAGTGATTTTATGGTCATATTGACTTTCAACGCATCAGCAATCGCAAGTGCTCCATCTATACTAATTGAATTCAATCCAAGATTCAAAGCTGCTACGGAAGAATTCACTTTTAAAGCTCCAGAGATTGAAATCGCTCCCTCTCCCTCGATGCGATTCCACTCAAGATTCAAATATGTCAACGAAGAATTAACCTCCAACGAATCAGCGATTGCTTTTGCTCCCCTTTTGTTAATGTAAATGTTACGAAGATTCAAAGAGGTCAAGGAAGAATTCACCTTCAATGATTCTGCGATGCAAATAGCTCCTTCGTCTCTAATAAAAATATCACTAAGATTGAGTGATGTTAAGGTTGAATTCACTCTCAGGACATCAGCGATTGCAGACAAACGTGAAACTTGTATAGGCTGTTGTTCTTTCTTTATAGTTAGAGATTTCAAATTTGAATTATCCTTCAACGCATCGACAAACGCAATGGTATTGCTGTTTAAAAGACTGATTTGGAATTCAAATGTATTTTGATTCTCAAGCTGCTTTAACAAAGGATTGCGTTTCCTCTTGCGCTCTGTTTCCATCTCTCTCGTGAGTTTCTTCGATGAATTTTTGTTCATTTCTATGCAATGATTCCAGTCCACGTTTTCTAAACAAAGTTTTGAGTTTTCTAGGACTCGATACTAGACATTCTCATGCTTCGTACGTGAACAAATCTAGATAATCGGAATATCACAGAGGGAAAGGAAAGACTCAATTCCTCTCTAGATTTCTAAATCTACTTTCCTAGCTTCTGATTACTGTCCTGACCAAATATGAGACAAACTCCAGATTTTGCTTAATCATACAATTTCTTTACAAATTTTGAACTTCCTGAAACATTCTAAACGCTTTGAAGCAATTGTCTAGCCTTTGGAATTATGCATTCCTCACATGTATTAAATTTTCTCATTTTCATTGATACTAAAGTAGCGCACTCAAAGATCTGGAGCAAGCTTAGCATCCTGAAGAATGATATCAATTGTTGATCTATCAATTTTAATGACCTTGAACTCTTTACTTACAATCTTTGTTGCTATTGAAAGATTGTCATTTCTTACTCTAGTGTTCTCTTTGATCACTATCACATCAAAGATGCCTCTACCTGACAAACAGTAGTGTGTCTCTTTCATGCTTTTCTGCAATTAATGTTGCTGTAGAAACCACATGTTGTGACTTGTAGTTTCTCAATTGCAATTACCGTTGTACTATATTCTACAATCCTAGAAGATAATACTTTATGATTTAAGTTAAACACCGAATAAATCTATAAAAGAAATTAATTCAAGAGACGTTACTTTGTTATCAGATATATCACATCTAAAAACAACAAATGACAAAGATAATATTTTTTGCTTTTCTGTTCACAAACTTTAGAAGATTATAATCAAAGATCTCAAAAGTTTCAATGAAAAATAAATCATATGTGTTTCACGAATTTTATATAATTAGTCAAAAGATATTCTGACAAGCCGGCATGCCGGGAGATAATAAAAAAAGACTAATCTAAGTAAATATTTTTATAATGAAAAAAATTTCAGTCAAGACTCCAATCTTTCTCCTCATTAGAAACACTCGTAGTTTTCATAATTCCCTTAAAATAGGATATAATTTTTCTATCTCATGAATTGCAAAAGCATGTCGCACTAAAAGTTGAATTTACTTGAATTGATCTTTATCTAATTCATGACTCCTGCAATTTTGAATTTCCTCATATCCCTTATCAATAACCTAAAAAAATTAATTTATGAGGGATATTATCAATGACAAATATTCACCAAGGTTCATCATAAAAGGTGAATAAATGTGAGAGAAAATTGTAAGGAAAAAAATTGGAAATGAGTCTGGTATAAAAAGTCGAAATATGTATAGTAGCTCAGAATTCATCCTGATTGTCTCTTTTACAAACTTACGTAACTGGGACAGACTTTCTGTAATTTTTCCATTATATCAAAAAGGCTTCAGTTTCACCTTACACAACTACTTTTTCCATGTTACGAAGTACCATGAAACACGTGATTTTGTGCATAAACAATGCTAATGGATTATTTCATAAATTTCAACATGTTGATGATATCAATGAGTAATGGTTGTTAAAACAGTCTTACAGTCTTACACACCTACATTTTATGCTGAATGCAACTCCTAACACTTGTGCACCATCCTCACCAATAAGAATTTGTAGTAAACCTTTTAGATTGTCAAATGTGTTCATGAAATCGTGAATTCCAGAAAATTTAGGTTCACGGATTTTGTTCATCTCCAAATGTAAGAGAGTAGGATTGTATGTTAATGCTTTTGCAATAGCTGTTAAACCATGGAAACTTACGATGTTTCTCTGGCTAAGATTCAATGATATCAAAGAAGTATTGATTTTCAAAGCATCAGCGATGGCAATGGCTCCGTGTTTTTTAATTGAATTACGTGCAAGATTCAAGGATGTTAAGGAAGAGTTGACTTTCAAAGCATCAGCAATTGCAACTCCTCCTCCTGCTTGAGCTGAAGTATTACCAAGATTCAAAGATGTTAATGAGGAATTGACTTTTAACGTATCAGCAATTGCAATTGCTCCCTCTTGTCCAAATAAATTCTTGTGAAGATTCAATGATGTCAAGGACGAATTAACTTTCAACGCATCAGCGATCGCAATGGGTCCCTCTTTACTGATGAAGTTTGCACTCAGATCTAGCGATTTTATGGTCATATTAACTTTCAACGCATCAGCAAATGCAAGTGCTCCATCTTTACCAATTGAATTACATGCAAGATTCAAAGCTGTTACGGAAGAATTCACTTTCAAAGCTTCAGCGATTAGAATCGCTCCCTCTCCCTAGATGTGATTCGACTCAAGATTCAAAGATGTCAAAGAAGAATTGACCTTCAACGAATCAGCGATTGTTTTTGCTGCCCTTTTGTTTATATCATTCTTGTAAAGATTCAAAGATGTCAAGGAAGAATTCACCTTCAATGATTCTGAGATGCAAATAGCTCCCTCGTCTCCAATGCCAATACCACTAAGATTGAGTGATGTTAAGGTTGAATTCACTCTCAGGACATCAGCGATTGCAGACAAACTTGAAACTTGTATAAGCTGATGTCCTTTTCTCACAGTTAGAGATTTCAAAGTTGAATTATCCTTCAACGCATCGACAAAAGCAACGGGATTGTTGTTCAAAAGACTGAGCATGAATCCAAGTGTATCTTGATTCTCAAGCTGCTTCAACAAAGGATTGCGTTTCCTCTTACGGTCTCTTTCCATCTTTTCGTACTCCTCTGAGTTTCGTTGAAGAACTTCTGCGCTATGATTCCTGCCCACGTTTTCTAAACAAAGTTTTGAGTTTTCTAGGACTCGATACTCGACATTCACATGCTTGGTACGTGAACTAATTGTGATTTAGATAATCGCAAAACTTCCCTCATCATCACAGAAGAAAGACTCAATTACCTTCATGGCTTCTTTGTGGCTTTACTCGACTTACAACATGAACCTGCAAGTTTGCTGCAATTAAGCCCGTATTTGTTATATCCTCAATATTTTTGGAAATATAACATGATTAAGTTGATGCCTTAATTTTTTGCAATATGCACCAGCACTTTACTTTCCTGGATTCTGATTACTGTCTTGGCCAAAAATGAGACAAGCTCCAGATTTTCCTCAATCATACAACTTCTTTCCAAATTTTGAACTATTTGAAACATTTGTGAAACTTTTTGAAATAATAGCCTTTTTTATTCCTGACTGTTGTATCTCATATTTGTGTTTTGGCAACCTGATGTGGTATACTCTTATACTTTACATGACCTTGTCCTAACTGTAATAGATTTGTTGTTGGCTTGACATGAATGCCATAATTGTCACACATTTGTTTGAAGTTACGTTTGAATTTGCCCCCATTGTTGATAGTTAATTTTATGATGATCATAATTTTAACGTGACGTATTCTAATGATATAACGGCAGGGGACTGTTTACGCTAAATCTAGAGATTTTACCAATAAATCCTTGCTGTCTTTTCCAACCTGTCTGAACTACAACAACCTAACATCTTGTGAAACTTGTTCATCTCAACACCTCTCTTGAGGACAACATTCATAGTGCTATATACAGCAGGGTTGCCATGAGGAATCATCTTTATTCCTGACACCATTCCATCTTTGGCCTTGAAAACTCTATCAAAAGTGATTCTACTCAATCCCTTCCTCCAATAGATAAGGATCTTGTCATTGCTTATCCTACAACCTTCCTTTAAAGCTTGATTGATACGTGATAAATTCACCTAAAGATCTGGAACAAACTTACCATTGTTATGAATGATATTCAAAAATGATCAATCAAATTGAATGACCTTGAATTTAAGACTTCCAATCCAACTTAGATGTTCTTGTTGACCCTGTGGAAACATTTTACGCAATAATCCTGCCTGCGTTTTCTAAACAAAATTTTGAGTTTAAAGGGATTCGATGCTCGACATTGTCATGCTTCGTGCGTGAACTAATTGTGATCCAGATAATCGCAATATTTCCCTTATCATCACAGAAGAAAGACTCTATTCCTCTATATTGCCTTCATGGCTTCTTTGTGACTTTACTCCACTTACAACATGAATCTGCAAGTTTGCTGTAATTATTCCTGTATTTGATATATCCTCAATATTTTTGGAAATATAACATGATTCAGTTGATGTAATTTTTGCACTATGCACCAGCACTTTACTTACCTAGATTATGATTACTTTCCTGACCAAAAATGAGACCTCAATCATACAACTTCTTTCCAAATTTTGAACTATTTGAAACATTTGTGACACTTTTTGGAGTAATCCTTCAATTCCCAGACTGTTGTATCTCATATTTGTGTTTTGGCAACCTGATAAAAGTGAAATTATGTGCCGTTCTGGACCAATTTTTGATATGGTATACTCTTATCCTTTACATGACCTTGTACTAACGGTAATAGATTTGAATTCTAGTAATTTAACTGGAGGGGGGACTAGTTATGCTACATCTAGAGATAGAACTGTCTTGAATTCATATCGTAATTTTGCAAACTTTGTTCAAGCACTTATGATGCTGTTTATTCAAATTTCATATAATACTCACTTTCTTCACTAGCATTCAGCTGGTACCATCATAGATGTCTGATTTATCTTTCAAGAACACTGGTTGTTTAATCTTATGGTGAATTACTAAACCAGATTATATCTTTTGTACATCTCAACAAATTATGTAAATATACCTCATGTAGTGAAAAGATTGCCAACATAGATTGTAATACAATAGCCTTCCTAATTACGTACAAACAATAATTGCGACAACCGACTATAAGTAGGATGACGAAAACAAATCCGATGCGGAAGTTTGTGCCTATTTTGATCGCCTACTTGTGATCTGTGCTCTTGCGAGGGATGACAAAAAGGCTCATAAGCCCCCTCCTAATAAAAAAATTAATAATACCGGTAAGAAAACTTTTTTTAGGAAAAACATTCCTAAGCACGAAACGTCATCACAAGGAAAAGCGAAAAAATCACAATGCGATTTTTGTAATATGAAAGATCATGTTGAAGATGACTGTCGTTTCAAGTTGAAGGCCAAAAAAGAACTTCAAGTAAAGAACAATTAAAAATCCCAGCAGACTTCTAAGATCAAAAACTCACAAGAAAATTTTGTGATGGAAACGGAAATGTCCGATATTTAGGATGCCAGTCACGTCATCAATGAGATGCCTGAATTACAGGAACTCTTAAAAAACATTGAGACTGACGAGGTACGTAACCACTATGTCATCCTAAATAAAATCGAAACACGATCTAACACTACACAAACTACAGCTTTAAAATTAGAATTAGCAGTAGTAATTAAGAGTAGTAGTTTCGATGATTTAGTCCTTAAAAATGTCTTAATAGACACAGGTTGTTCAACAACAATAGTAAAAGCAAATCGTCTTCCTAAAAATTACTTAGAAGACAATCGTAGACCAAACAACAAGGTTTGGAACACGAATTCAGGGGGTTTTGTCACGAAATTCGACATCGAACTCACCTTTTCATTCATCGACTTTGCGCCCAATCAAATGGTTAGTTGCGGTTGGCAAAACCGACAACTCATCTCGGTACAATATGATCCTAGGACAAGATTTGCAACATGCAATGGGCATGGACATCCTTTTCTCAACAAAAACGTTGCGATGGGATGGCATCAAAATACCGATGCGAACTACAAATTTAAATTTAGTTGACTTAGATAAAATTAATTGCAACAAAGAAAATCACTTAGATACTTTTGCGATTGCATCTTCGACGATGAAAATCTTAGATGCTAAATACAAAAAAGCAAATTTAGATGCTTTTTTACATTTAAGTAGTCATTTAGACTCTAAACAAAAACTAAACTTGATGTCATTGTTACTAAAATATGAACCCTTATTTGATGGTTCTCTAGGTAACTGGAAAACAGACCCAGTAGATTTGCAATTAAAATCGGGGGAGATGCCATTTCACTTATCTCCATTTCCAGTCCCGAAAATACAAGAAGAAACACTTAAGAAAGAAATTAAAAGGCTTTGTGACTTGGGAGTTTTGCAACCTCAAGTTGCATTGGAGTATCAATCTCCATCTTTTATTATACCTAAGAAAAACGGTACTGTCCAAGTAGTATCGGATTTTAGAGTATTAAACTTGAAACTTCAATGAGTTACTTATCCAATCCCGAGAATTCAGGATATTTTAATTAGCTTAAATGGATATACTTATGCAACTTCAATTGATCTAAATATGGGCTATTATACGTTATCACTTACGCCTGAAGCACAAAAATTGTGTACTATAGTATTTCCTTGGGGAAAATATTCCTATTTAAGATTACCCATGGGGATTGCGAATGCACCCGACATCTTCCAAAGTAAAATTAATCAATTAATGGAAGGACTCAACTATGTACGAGGATACTTAGACGATATTTTAATTGTAACAAAAAATACTTATGACGATCATCTAAATAAATTAGATACAGTCTTACAAAGACAGCATACAGCAAACTTAAAAATCAATATTGAAAAAAGCACGTTTGCTACAACGTTGTTCGAATACTTAGGATAGCATATTACGACGTCCGGTATTTGCCCACTCACTTCCAAGGTGGAAGCGATACAGCAACTTAAGCCTCCTAAGACCTTGAAGCAACTGCGCTCACTCTTAGGGCTAATTAATTATTATTGCGATATGTGGAAGTAAAGATCACACATATTAAGCCCCCTAACTGAATTAACAAAAGTCCCAAGGGGAAGTAAATCGTTTAATTGGGGAGAGGCCCAAGACAAAGCTTTAAACGATATTAAAAATTTAATTAGTAAAAATACAATGCTAATATTTCCAGACTTCAACAAAGTCTTGGAAGTTCATACAGATGCTTCTGATTATCAATTGGGCTCGGTCATAAGCCAAGACAAAAAGCCAATTGCCTTCTATAGTAAAACATTAACCGCGACTCGGCGTAATTATACTGTAGGAGAAAGAGAGATGCTCTCGATTGTCGAAACTCTAAATGAATTTTGTACTATGTTACTAGGACATATAATAAAAATATATACTGACCATAAGAACCTAATTAATAGGTCGACGGTGTCTAAATCTCCACGTATACAAAGGTGGCGGTGGACAATTGAGGAATTTGGCCCAGACTTAGAATATATCAATGGACCACAGAATGTGGTAGCTGATGCTCTAAGTAGATTAGACACGTCAGATGTCACACTCGACACAAAATTCCGATGCTCTCCGGAATTACTTAGATCGTACGGTGTCCAACACTTACCTACGACAATTAAGAATCCACAAGCTAATTTCGTGGAACGTGTTCACCAAACATTAGGGAACATGATTTGTACTTACGATTTAGAAAATTTCGATTACGATGACCCTTGGTCACAGATATTATCTAATTGCGCGTGGGCAATAAGATCCACAGCTCATAGCATTTTAGATGCTACCCCAGCACAAATCGTGTTTGGAAGAGACATGTTCTTCGACTTATCTTTTACGACAAAGCAAAAAGCTTCTGATCTAAATGTAGATCGTGAAAACAATAAAAGAATAAAATACGACTATAAAATTAATGAATTAATTTTATTGGATCGTGGAACATTGCAAAGAAAGCTAGTCCCAAAACGTGATGGACCCTACCAGGTCATTAGAGTATATTCAAACGGTACTCTAAAAATACGAAAGGGCATCTATGTCCAACGAGTATCTATAAGGAGATGCATTCCTTATTTTAAGAGCTCCGATGAAGGAAGCGAATGCAATGACCGGTAGTGTAGTGAACCGTTACACATGGTTGCTATTAAAATAGTCGACTCGTAGAGGTCGATCGATATCCAAGCCTTAGTTAGTCGTATTAATTATTAGCTCATAATTTTCACCTTTTTGCAACTTACCTTCGTTATTGCTTGTACCTAGCGCAATTGCAGACGAATTTGAAACTTGTATAAGCTGATATCCTTTTCTTACAGTTAGAGATTTCAAAGTTGAATTATCCTTCAACGCATCAACGAAAGCAACGGGATTGTTGTTCAAAAGACTGAGCTTGAATCCAAGTGTATCTTGCTCTTGTGAGTTTCGCCGATGAATTTGTGTTCATTTCTATGCAATGATTCTAGTCCATGTTTAATGAACAAAGTTTTGAGTTTTCTAGGACTCGATACTCGACATTGATGTGCTTCTTGCGTGAACTAATTGTGATTTAGATAATCGCAATGCTTCGAAGGAAAAACTCAATTCTTCTTTTTGACTTTACTCGACTTACATCATGAACCTGCAAGTTTGCAATTATTCCCGTATTTGTTGTATCCTCAATTCTTTTGGAAATATAACCTAATCAGCACTTTACTTTCCTGGTTTCTGATTACTTTCCTGACCAAAAATGAGACAAGCTCCAGATGTTCTTCAATCATGAAACTTCTTTCCAAATTTTGAACTATTTGAAACAATTGTGAAACTTTTTGTAGTAATCCCCTTAATTCCTGACGGTTGTACCTCATATTTGTGTTTTGGCAACCTGATAAAAGTGGACTTTTGTACCGTCCTGGGCCAATTGTTGATAGATTAGTTGTTGGTTTATCATAAATGCCATATTTATCACACATTTGTTTGAAGTCATGTTTGAATTTGCCCCCATTGTTGATAGTTAATTTTGTGATGATCATAAATTTAACTGAATGTATTCTAGTAATTTACCTAAAGGGAGGACTGGTTATGCTAAATCTAGAGATTGAACTGTCTTGAATTCATATCTTAATTTTGCTAATTTTGTTGAAGAACCTTTGATGCTATTTCTTCAAATTTCATATAATACTCACTTTCTTCACTAGCATTCAGCTGCTACTAACATAGATATCTGATTTTATCATGCAAGAACACTGGTTGATACAGCATATAGTGAATTACTAATCCAGATTTTATCTTTTGTACATCTCAACAGATTATGTCAAGTAGCTCTGGTAATCAAATGATTACCAACATAGATTGTAAGAAACTGATTTACACGCTCACAATGTACATAATCATTTCCTTCAATAGATAACATTTTTTTGAATCAATTGATAAAATTGAAAATCCTGATTTATACGCTCACAATGTACATAATCATTTCCTTCAATAGATAACATTTTTTTAGAATCAATTGATAAAATTGAAAATCCGGTACAGTGATAAAGGAAACCCCTCTCATGAAATGGATCATAAATCAAACCAAAGAGAGATGAAGTCTTCTTATAGGACTGCATTGTCCACCTTTCTTACAATTTCCTTGTGCAGATATCCACTGATCAAGGAACAGTATATGTATATGCGCATGTATTGGATTGGATGCATTGTTCATCAATCCAAGAGTTATGGGCTCCATACTGGATTCTCATAATGCTCCATCAGATGAAAGTTTCATACTTTTGAAGTACTTGAAGTAACTGATGATGTTCCAACTGACTGAGTTTTTCACACGTCTTGACTACATCATGTGTTACTTCAGGTTTGCAGCCTGCAAATGGTACCTTAGTAGAACTAGTTCATTTGACCCCAAGTAATCTTCAGCTCTTGACTTTTCAGAATGCGTTCGTTTTCCTTGGAAATAGAAAACGAATTGCAGGAGACAGTCAAATTCAAGGTGTAAATACCTAATTCTATATGAAGATCTAAGTCGGTGGTTATATCATGTGTACTGGATGACTTCAAACGATCATCAACATGAGTAAACCAACAGATATGCTTCGTAAGGTAGAATTTTGTGAGAAAAAATGAGTTTTAACCCCGACCCATTGTACTACAGGTGGTTTTATTGGCAACATCACTTATGATGTATTGCCTTGAGATGAAGTCCTCAATTTGGAAACTAAATTATAGAATCACAATTTACACAATTCAACATATTCTAACCTGTTTGCAAGTAAATTTAGAATCGCAATAACAAACAAAATAATGTATTATCTTGTTGATTCATACGTCATAGTATGCTGACTTTACTTGTCAATTTAAACTATCGGTAACATGTTTTCCTAGAACCTACATGCTTGACGATATCATTTTGTTCTGAGATTTGAATAATTCCAAGTAAGATAATAACACGTTTAGAAGCGTATATCATAAAAAGGATATGGCTTGTTGCTTATGGAGATTTGATTGTATGATGACTCAGAAGTTACGCTTTGGCTTATCTTTATAGAGCCAGGAGCGATGCTATCCTATTATAAAAGAGTCCTTCGAAAAGTGAATTCAAGGCAACAGGAAGTACATTATTCATGAGAAGAAAAAAGCTTGATGAAGATGTGTCAAATGTTACTGATTCATATACCAATTCCAGAATCAAGATGCTAAATGTTAGCAGTTTCACAAGTTATAAGAGTAAGGAACAATCAAAGCGTCGATCAAATGAAGGATAAGAGGCTTGAAACAACAAGACGTGTGAGACACAAATTATGATAACTCCAGCCCTATTCTCTGGGAAAGAGATTTGGATGAATAACAGAAAGTCAAAGCAAAAAGGGTTCTAGAACATACTCAGGGTTGCCCTTCAGTGCGTATTAGACGCATAGAAATACCAATTAAATTACTGGGTTGTCATAAAAGTAGAAAATCTTAATTTTCTGCAAAATTGAATTGGTTTGTAGTAAATTTAAGTGTACACAATATTACTATGCCGATAATTGGGGTTATGGCGCTTGGTTCTCGAAATAATCATGTGCTTTTAATGAAGTTTCATGAATGATATGAATGACATTATCTAGCGATACGCTTGATTTACTACTGCAGATTTGCATCCTCAAGGTAATGAATCAACAATACGTCTGATGCCTGTAACATCAATCGCACTTCATGTGATGCTTATTTTTTCTTTTTTTCCGTTCCAGTGTTGTGCAATTACTTTTGCAGCAATTATTTTTAAGTCCATACTACTAGAAATCATATATTTAATAACATATCCTATCCAAACATTATTTTTGATGATGTGTCTTACAGATTAGTTAAATATTTACGTACAGCATGGGACATAGTTGAGGGCTACAATGTTGCTACTCAAGCCGTGTCAGCATGTTATCATGAAGCCTTCCAACTAGTCAATAGTATAAAAACGGATTTTCATTTACATTGGTTGCCCAACCCGTATAGTGGAGTCATGAGAAGTGAGAAAGCCATTCTTTATTAACGGCGCTATGAGTTCTGACTTCCTAGGATTCATAATCGGAAATGTTTAGAGCCGGCTGTGCTCCTTTAACATTATTTATTAAGTACCGTAAATGATATATGGTCTTCTAGGGTAGGCTCACTTAAAACAAATTCTGTTAGGAGGCTGGTCTTGACGTTATTTTACAGGTATAGCAACATAACCAATAATATTGAAAGCAAAGAAGTGACAACATCTAGCTTTACATTTTCCAATTTATAATGCTCCATTGTTGGTATACTAGACCAAGTCACAGAGATGTTGTTCTGTGAGGTATTAATTTATTTGAAGGCACCAGGCAAAAACATGAAACAAAAACTTGCTTCATGCAGTAATGTCTGTTCACAAATAACATTCTAAAAAATACATTCCATAACTTTTGTTGCAGCGGACATTGAATGCTAAGCTTTCAAACTATCTGCAAGAAATCTTGTGATTTTCTTGGATTTGTTTACTTTGAATAACAAGTTTTGCTTTTGATGCAGTAGTTCTAACACATCAGAGATGTTGCATTTCATTCTATGCTCATTCAAATGCATTGTAATGGTCCATATCACCAAATTGATGCTTGGAATTTAAGGACAATCGGGATGGCAGCATTATAATCCAAAAGAGAAAATGCAATGATGTCCGAAAATGTGATATTCACACAGCTGTTAGAAGAAATTCAATCCAAATGATTGACAGGATACATATAAATCCGACTACTAAAAAAGTCTCACATCCATCAGCCGGCTCTTATCTGTCGGTTCCTTTGACGCAGAAAACGTTCTGTTATTAGGTCGTTAATGTTAGCGCTTTACCCTTCTGCGTTTTATGTGAATACTCAACTAAGGGGTCAAGTACGAGTACACATGCAACACTAAAAATTGGCCCACTTCTGAACTCACGTCACGCATCACCAACTCCAAAAATAAATTGTCAAGTAGTTCTACATCTTCTGGATCCAGCCTCTTCTTCAAATAATTTTCAAAGTAAGACAAGGCTTGCCCTTTTAACAAGGTCCGCAAGATCTTGCTCTTGTCGGCAGGCTTGCGGATTGACACCAAGTTCTCCACCCCACGGTACCCAAGCAGCCAATTGATCCAGTCTTCTGCTCCACCATCCTTGAAGATCACAAAGTGTGTCTGGAATACTTGGATGCAGGATTACTGGGATCCATGAAGAGCTTCAATTTGATGTGTTCTGTCTTGTTCACCGCATTATCCAGATTCTCCATCCTCTTAACCTTTGAAACGAAAGGAATATGCGGGTTTTTGCAAACTGCATGGGGGTAAACAGTCATTCTTTACGCTTGAATTTAAAACTAGGTCAAAGCAAAAATATTAACTCATTTAACCTTTCTGTTTTTAGTCTTATTTAATCTTGGAACTTCTCTCAAGAGATGTCCTTAATTCTTCTCAAGAGATCTGCATGACTTTTCTTGAAGGCTTGATCTTCTTCGTAAGCTTCTTATCAAATACTTAGTAAAGTCTCTTCAACTTGCTAATAAGGACAAATTGGTGATCCATAAGGATAATTAAGTCTAGATCTTCAACTCTTTATTATTAAAGAGTTGGCTTCAAATTAATATCATTGTTAGAGCAGTCTTAGTTTAGATCAGGTTCTAAATTAGACGCCATTAATATCTTTAGGGTCTTGGCACGTGATTCCAAAGTAAACTACAAAGTAGACGTGAATGAGTGTCAGGGACAAGTTCAACACAACACAATAGCCCTATTGTACATATTAGAAACTAAACTACTTGACTTTCACCTTGAAATGGAGTAAATCTCCTTTCATATACTAGTATATGCTATCATCTTTATTCCGTTAACTTTTGACTTTTCATTTTATAGAATCGCTCCAGTAAACTTGACAAGCATATTCGTTGTAGCTACTTGGACATCCTATATTGGAGTTGCACAATCAAGTTTGGATACCTGTAATTAGAATATATCTTATCCTGAACCATAACCAGTCACAAATATTGAAAGTTTTGATACTGCTCAAGTAGCAGTCCAAGTTTCTTTGTAAGAAAGCCTGAATATCTATGACTTTATAAGAATTTAACAATCTACAATTAGTGAATAGGTTAGGAGTTACATGTATGTAGGTATATGTATGGGTATAATATAAGTCTGGATAAGGTATGGATGACTGCTTCTACTTGTGGACATTGTGATAAGTAAATACCTTTTTCATTACCCACATAGTTTGGGGGGGAAATACAACAAAGAACTGGGGTTTAATTTTGATCTGTGAACCATATTATTGCATTACTTCCAGAACAAAACAGACGTTTTTTCGAAAGGTTATAAGGACATAATGCCTAAGACATCGGCATCTTCTTGGGTGGCGTACAAGACTTTCATCGACTAGTAAATTGTCAAATAGTGGTATATGTATTCGTGAATATAGTCATCTTTTAATGACTCTGTGATTCAGTCATGACTTACTTACTGTGTGCAATGTCTTAATTTTCCTCTGGTAGTA
>CAAAJI010000425.1:0-15902 GCA_900642245.1 Fragilaria radians | reverse complement strand
TAGTTGGTGTTATCCAAATCACAACTGTATTTGCAAACTAAATTTTGTGTAGTTTATCTTTGTACAGATGAAATCCATGAAGTTCTACTACATTACATTGGTCGCGAAAGAATGTTCCATCGAATTCTCGTACTTCCCCTAACTCCTGTGTTGGGAACAGAAAAGTCCCATTCTCAAGAGAGGCAAAGGCAAAAGAATCAAACTCTTTAACCTGCAATATGCTTCGTCATCACAAAATATAAGTGTTGCAATATCAGTGTTGTCATGAAGGCAATTAAGTAAATTCCAGAACACTTTCGGTGCTTCATTTGTTAGTTGTCAATTCAAATTAATTCATTCATGGATCAATCATAGTTTCGCTGTTCATATCTATGTACTGGATGCCTTGACAACGGGTTTACCGTCATTGTTGCTGGATAAGGGGAATTAAAAATAGATTGTATCCTACGTTTGATTATTTTTTTATCTTGACAAGTTTTTGTCGATGATGATAGACAGAGTAATTTCAATCATTTCTTCCAAAGGAAAAATTATTTTACCAGGAATTAAGAGAAAAAGGATATCATGATATTCAACAAATTTCATGTTATGGAAATGACTACAGACTACTTCAAATTTGGATATAATTTTCATATTCTGAACAGATTCATATGCAATAAAAGTATGTGGGATGATGGATGGGTAATTTTTTAAAGGCATTGATTAAGGTGATTAAGGTGAAGATGGACATTTTTGGTGTTGGTTCTTTTGTTCCATCAATTATTTTGAGAAAGAGTTCGCTGTGTACGTCACCTACTGCACTTAATTTGAATGAATTTCAACGGTTTGAAGTGTAACAAACATTGTATGTTTGGTGTTGACGTCATCAAACAACTGCACGAACCCTAAACCGATTTCCTTCTCAAATCAAATGTTATCATCAAGTGACTTGTGTAATAACCATGGTATGTAAAGGAGCAACAATTTAGTGGAATATACTTCATTCGTCCTTATATACATGTATTCTAGTCCAAACCAGGGAATGTCTTGAGTCGAATCGCCAAACGAGGAATTGCCGCATCATGTCGGACTTCAAAATCCTTCCTCAGTAACACCAAAGCATCCTTTTCTTCACCATTTCAGGGAACTAAACTTCTTACAACGTCTGCGTCATCGAATCAAGAGAATCGTCGGGTTGTTTCTAAATTAGCCTTGGCCACAGCAGCAGTAGTTACATTTGTGGGTACTACTACTTCTCGTGGGAAGAAATCCAATGAAGAACATGCATTGCATTCATCATCATCGACGCATGTTCGTTGTGAAACTATGGCAACAACGACGACTATTCCATTATTTGAGACTACATCAACTTCCAAATTTCAATTAAAGACATCCAAAAAATTAATCCAAGAAGATCCACAACGAATTGTGATTGCTCACATATTACATGATCTTCATGAAGTAGCACTACAACAAAAGAATCAGGTACCCTGGAATACTGACCCAATTGAGATAACTCCACGAAGAGGTGCTGTACGACGATTGTGGAGAATGGCCTTGAAGCCCTTTCGAACACGTGAGGCCGTTCAATCGCATCAACCTGAAACCATGTCACAATTTAACTTTGATACCTTGACTCTAGAACAAGCCACTGATCTGATGGAAAAACTTTTGCACCATCAATTTCGATTGGATCCATCATGTCTCGTTTCACTCCTCAACACCGCAACGAATGTTTTTAAGGATGAAGCTACCTTATTGGATTTAACGAATATCAAAGCGGAGAGAATGTGTGTGGTGGGTGATTTGCATGGAAGTTTGGCATCATTGTCATATGTTATACAGTCTCTAGAAGGTGAATTGGGGAAAACAACAGCTGTTGTCTTTGACGGAGATTTTGTGGATCGTGGATCACAAGGATTGGAAGTTATGTGCATCCTTTTCCTGTTAAAATTAATGTACCCAAAGCACGTTTACTTACTACGGGGAAACCATGAAGATTCCCTTATCGCGAGTTCCTATGGCTTTCAGGATGAACTCGTAAGCAAATATGGTGAGGATGAATCTGAAGTACTTTGGGATGCCTTCATGGCATCCTTTCGAGCTCTTCCGATTGCTGCTGTCACAAACAATTCATTCATTGTCCATGGAGGATTACCATCTCAGTCATTTCAATTAGACGATCTTCGAGCTGTGACAGCGCAGGATCGTTGTCAAGTGAATACGACAATACAGCCAAGGAATAAAATTGAAAAACTATTGCAGGGATTGCTTTGGAGTGATCCCACGGTTCAAAATGGTATCTATCCAAACACGTGTCGAACTGTCGGAACATTATTTGGTCCAGATGTTGCGTCTGAGTTTTTGAAACAACATGGCTTGAAATATCTTATTCGGGCTCACGAAGTTGCTGAAAATGGAACTGCCATCCTGGATTGTGGCGAAGGACGAGCTGTCATTACTGTGTTTTCCCACCCAGATTATCCAAATGGCGAAGGAGAAAACTTTGGTGGATACATTCATCTGAACAACAATGGAAGCTATAATTTGGTACAATTCTCACCAAATACTCCATTCCTACCAAGTGAACATAACAAACTTAATTTAAAGGATCCATACGTGGAAATCCTCAAGTCGTTAATCTCATCGAATCGACAAACTTTGGAAGCAAAATTCAACTCCCTTGCCCCAGATGGTTATATTAATACATTGAAATGGGCTGAGGTGATGGGAATTTGTCTCTCTGATCTTCCTTGGCTGTCCTTATTGCCATCCCTAGTACCACTCTCAAATGAGAATCATGAATACATCGATTGGAGAAATTTTCTAGATTTACATGCATCTGCAGCAGGAGATGAAGCATCCTCGAAAAAGTCCAATACTAAGGTTCAGATTCTCCAAGCTAATAAAAAGATGGCTGAGGAGGTATTCAAATTTTTAGATACGGATGGAAATGGCTATGTAGATTTGAATGAATTTACAAATGGTTTCAACCTAATGAACAGTCGATTGCAAAGTAAGAGAAAGACAATGGACTCACCACCTTGTCCAGCTACAATTTTTGCAAGCATTGATCAAAAAGGCAAGGGACGAATTGCCTTAGAAGAATTCTGTGATTGGTTTCGAGTGCTCTAAGTCAAGTCCATCCATCCATACGTGGGCATGTTTATTTACGCGTGGGCACCGGAAGATGAAAATATGTATTGACAATTTTCTAGCAATCCAATTTCTTTATTTCACGCATGAAAGGTAGCCATGGAGCAAATTCAACATGCAATCATGTCTGAACTGAAGTTTCTTGATGTGAAAAGTCTTTTGTAATGATATATCGAGCTGATAGTAGGAGAAAATTTTGCTAAATTTAGGCCGTGTCAATTATAAAAAACTAAATTTTCGAAAGGATCGTTATATCTCCTTACTTATTTTATGTCTGCATGGCATAGTTTGCACCTTGATCCTCATCATGGTATTGATACATTACAAATCAAGGCTCAGTGATAATGAGCCTTGCAATTAGGAAAGTACCATGTTAGTCATAGTTCTAGTAAATGAATATCTCATCTATTGCATTCGTAAATCCTATAATCTCCATAAACATCAAAAATGATTCAAATATTAGTACACAATATCTAATTGTTTTAAAAATATTACACTGATGTAATTTCATCATTACGCTTGAAGCCCTTACGATCTTCAGAATCTACATGACGCGAAAAACTTCTGCAAAATCTTCTACACTTATTTTCCCCTTGCCATGACGATCGATCTTTTGGAACATGCCCTCTGGATCCTTCAATCGACGTTCTTCCGGTAGGCGCTTATTTAATAGATCCATTCCGGTTACGAACTCTTTCGCGTCAACGAAACCATTCCCTTTGAAATCCAAAAATTTAAATACAGTCACCAACATCTTATGGTTCGCATGGAGAATTTCCATACTCAGATTAGTCTCTTGGCAATTACGATCACCGGCTGATGCAACATACAGTCCAAGAAATGCCTTCCAATCCACATGCTCTATATCGTCGTTGGATTGAGGAGCGAGCGAGGGTATTAATGACAACCAGGGTAAGTCAGGAAGTGAGAGAGCTTTCGCCATAACTTCAGCCCATTTCGATGCACAAATGTTGCCACCGGGAGCAATTGATTGGAACGAAACTTCCAACTTATGACGGTTTGATGAGATGAGCGACTTCAAAGTTTCCACATATGGATCATTTAAGTTTAACTTATTCTGTCCACTTTGAATAAACTTTGTATTCCGAGAAAATTGTATGATTTCGTAATCACCATCTTTTTTCAAATTGATATACGCACCAAGGTTACTGCCTTCTCCATTGGGATACTCCGAGTGAGAGAATACAGTTATCAGAGACTGTTCATGGCCACATTTAATGACCGCGGCTCCATTCTCTGCAATCTCATGGCCACGAATGAGATAATGCAACTCGTGACGCTTCAGGAATTCGGAGACAACATCGCGGCCAAAGAAAGATCCAACAGATCTGGTGGTATTTGGATGAATACCACTGTACACCGATGGATCACTCCAAAGTAATCCCTGTAAAAGCTTTCCAACCTCTGTCTTTGGTTCAATCGTCGTTTTAACTTGACATCGGTCTTCTGTTGTTACAGATCGTAATTCATCCAAATGAAATGTACGAGATGGTATGCCACCGTGTAAAATCAAGGCGTTTTCGGTGACCGCGGCTATTGGAAGTGCACAGAATGATGTTATGAATGCCTCCCAGAGTTTATCGGATGCTTCACTGCCATACTTTTCTTCTAACTCTTCTTGAAAACCATAAGCGCTAGCGATGAAGGAGTCTTCGTGATTGCCTCGGAGCAAATAGACGTGATTTGGGTACGCTAGTTTCAAAAGATATAATATGCAAACCACTTCAAGACTTTGATGACCACGATCAACAAAATCACCATCGAATATAACTGTAGTAGTTTTGCCGATTTGTCCTTTGATCTTTTGCAAAACAAAATAAAGTGATGACAGGCTCCCGTGGATATCTCCAACAACCACAACATTTTCAGATCTTCCCTTTAAATCTATCAATGTCTCTTCTGTTTTCAGCGCCTCTGTGGCGATATGAAGGAGAGATAGGAGACATTCTGGCTCAAATTTCCCACCATTGTTCACTATCTCATCAATGAGCCTGTCGGCTCGTTCTGGAGTCATGTTTCCAAAGTCATGTCGTGAAAGTGGTGGAGGTTCAGGTTCGTCTTTCGCTTTCGATCGAAAAGGTGTTGCCGCCAATCTCCACATACGACGAACAGTCCCCTGTCGTTGAAGCTTACTACCGCTCTCTCCTGTTTGATTCGCACCAAGCTGTTGCGCAAGTTCATGCAAATCATGCAACATTTGAGCCATCCGAATACGCTGCATTTCATCTTGACTCTCTAATGCTGACATTAACTTAAATGATTCCGATTGACCTTTCCCTACCAAAGATTCACAGGAAGTGATGGATTTGATTGAAGGTGATATCATGCCCCAATTAATGATCGAAGTACTTTTTCCGATCTGACGAATCTCATCAATTATAGATAGACACGGAATAATCATAGCAGCGATCACACCTAGTTTAGCCTTACTATAGCCATCATTTTTCACAGATGTTGCAATTATGCCGTCATGTTTCGTGTGATAATGGCATGCATGAGTAACTTTAGTTTGATCCATGCGACTCACTGCAGTCTTGAGCGATGATGCGCTCCTAATCACTTTTGCAGTTTGTATCTATATTAGTTGGCAAGCGTATATCTCATAAGTCATGGCGGGCAAGAATACTAAATCACAGCATACAAAGACTCACCATCATGATGAACAAATATTCCCCAAAAATGTGTAATTTGTTGATGGATGACGTCGAAGTATGCCACTTTATCGGCCTTTGACTTCTTCACACACGTGGTTCCAACTTTTTAACGGAATGACGTGTAGAAAAAGCAGAATATTTTTATTTCCCACGATGAGAACTTGTCCTTACTAAAATTTCAGTTCATCGTTTGCACATGTAGAACAGAATGAATGACGTCGTGCAAGCAAGCGACAGACAGAATTGTCCACCAGTCCCACCTGTTGTCGATTTATGATACTATCCAAATAGTTACTGTACTGTCGACTTCACCTAATGGGGCAATCAACGTTTGCCAGATTATTACGGTCTAGGTAAGGATTAGATGCACATGAGCTTTGTTAAATGCACAATCAATGAATGCTTCAAAAACAACTTTTGCACTTTTCCTGGAAAATATTACATACCGGTACACCGATAGAACTCAATGCCCAATTATTTATTGAGAAACTGATTATTGTAAAAACATTAGAACTCAGTTAAATGCGAGGAAATTGTATTTACTTCTTAGTCTTATTCCACAAAATGTAAGGCTGCTGTCACTATTTTAGGGTAATAGCCATGTTAAATCGGTTAAAGCTAAAGTTTATATCTATATCAATCTCGCGTTCTATGTTGGAAGATCAAGTCTAATGTCTTTTCATTCTCGTACCATTGATCATTGTCCGCATGCCTGTTTGAGATTGGGACAACGGCATGGTTTTCTGGTAAAATATGATTCCCTACAGATGTGTATCAATAGATTACTCTAAATTGATGCTTCCGTGATCTTCTTTCTAATCCTTTACTTTACAGATTTAGATACAGCGTGACTGAATGGAATCAATTGAAAAATAGAATACTGAATGTAGTTCGAGTGTTTGGAATTCTAGACATCGGTATCCAACGACACTACAATTATGAGAGGCATTGTAGAAATAATACATACAGCCACCCAGAGGAAGCAGGGTTGTCTGTCAGTCAGCGCCACCTAGTAAACAAATGCCAACTTGAACAATCACAGTACTCGTCTTACGGATACATGTCTGTCGAGTGTACGTTTTAAAAAATTCTTTGTGTTTGTCTGCATAATATAGTTTAGTAAAGGATATGAACGTCGAAGCTCTTCATCTAACGCTGCAACAATCCTTCTCTCCCGATGCAAGTCTTCGAGATCCAGCCGAGGCGACGATCCGTAACTTGAAGAATATACCTGGTTCTACGGTAATGTTGCTGCAAGTGGCAGCAGAGAAACAGGTACGAATGAGTTCCAACGTAGTCGAGCCCGCTTTGCTATGGCTTACCATGATTCAACCGTCATCCTTAGGTCTTGTTCGAAGTTCGTCAGGCGGCTGCAATTCAGCTCAAGAATATTTGTCGTGAATGTTGGATTGAGCGTCGTCCTCTTCTTGTTGGCGTGAATGACAATCCAGATGGTTCTGCGAGGTCGCAAGCCTTACTTCCAGGAGATAAGGATTTGGTCCGCAATCATCTAGTAGATGCATTGTTATCTGAACGTGAAAAGAGTGTTCGAGATTTGTTAGCAGAGACCTTACATTCTATCGCTGTTCATGATTTTCCTGAGTCGTGGCCGACCTTGGTTCCAAAATTGTTGGATACCATTCGCCAATCGGACGACCCGAATCAGGCTCTAGCAGTGCACAATGCTCTCCTGGCATTGCGTAAGGTTTGCAAACGTTATGAGTATAAGAGTAAAGATCAGAGAGCTCCTCTGAATGCTATCGTTCAACAATCCTTCCCCATGCTTCTGGCCCTTGCGCAACGATTATCTGATCCAAATGAAAACTCTTTGGAGGCTGCCATGATGTTGAAGCAAATTTTTAAAATATTTTGGTCATCAACTCAGTTCTATCTTCCTGGAGGTGAAGGAAATAACCCTTCTCCTGCTCTTTCTCATCCTGAGGCCTTGCAACCATGGTTTGATATTCTATGTTTCGCGTTGAAAAAACCACTTCCAGAAGCAAGTACTGGACTTGAGCCTCGTGGTCAACCAACATCTATCGAAGAGCGTAATGCATGGCCTTGGTGGAAAGTTAAGAAATGGTCTGTTCAGATTATGTCGCGCTTGTTTAGTCGTTACGGTATTCCCATGTACGCGGAGGAAGAAGTTCAGGAATTTGCTCGTCATTTCTCACAAAATGTTGCGACACAAATGCTACAGCCTGTGTGCGAGACCTTGAATTTACGACCAAGCGGAAATTTTTGTACAGATCGCCTTGTGTATTTGTGTTTGACGTATGTCGACTTGGCCATTGACCTTGCTCCAACGTACAAGTTGCTCAAGCCTCATTTAGACTTTTTGCTATACAAAGTCTGTTTCCCGACCATGTGCCTTACGCAAAGTGATATTGACTGTTTCGAGAATGAACCGCACGAGTTTGTACATCGTCAAACTTCACCATTGGCAGACTTTTACGATCCTCGAATGGCGGCCATTAACGTTGTCACTGATCTCGTGCAACATCGTGGACAAGATGTGACGCAACCTCTTTTGCGGTTCATGACAGAAATCTTGCAGCGATACAATGCAACTCCAGATGCTGAGAAGAATCATATTGAAAAGGATGGTGCGCTTCTCACGTTTGGATCCTTGTCCAAGTATTTATTGTCAAAAAAGAAATATTCTGGAGAACTCGAAGGTCTACTAATTTCAAGTGTATTTCCAGATTTTAATTCATCAGTAGGGTTCTTGCGCTACCGAGCTTGCTGGATGGTACAGCAGTTCTCTAACATTCAGTGGAGTGATGACGGAACGAATTTGAGGACACTGATTCAAATGGTGCTACAGCGTCTTTCAGATCCAGCTCTACCAGTTCAAATCGAAGCTTCCAAGGCGCTTCGTTTCCTGATCGAATCTGACGGTGCAGAGGAGACTCTCCTTCCAGTATTGCCTCTCGTTCTCACTGAGTATTTTAGAATCATGAATGAAATAGGAAATGATGAAGTCGTGGCTGCTCTGCAAGTCATTATCGACAAATTCGGAGATCACATAGAGCCGCACGCGTTGGCTCTAGTTACTCAGCTCTCCTCTGCCTTTGATCAGTATTGCAATGCAGGAGAGGATGAAGATGATGACGACGCTGCTATGGCAGCAGCACAGTGTTTGGAATGTATTGCAACTGTTTTGAAAGGCCTTTGCGAGAAGCCGCAACTCTACAAGGTTCTGGAACCTCAGTTAATTCCTCTAACACTCAAAATCCTGGGAAATGATGGAGACTACATTGAATATCTCGAGTGTGCTCTTGACATTTTGACATTCCTGACTTACTTTCCAGATGAGATTGCTCCAGGTTTGTGGCAAGCCTTTCCTCTCATCTATGTCGCCTTTGATCAGTGGGCCTACGATTATTTGAACCTAATGGTACCTCCAATGCAATCCTTTATCACAAAGGATCCAAAGACATTTCTTCAAGGAACTGCAGTAGTACCTGAAGGTACCGTTAGCTATGTTGATTTAGTCTTTTCTATTGTAGCGAAGACGGTAACTAATGACAGATCATCCGAGAGTGAATGTCGCCAAGCTCTCAGTTTGTTCTTAAGTATTTTGCATAGCTGTCATGGTCTCGTGGACGCCTATTTTCCCATGATCAATGAAATCGTACTTGGAAAACTTGGTCAGCAGGCAATTGCAGAAAATGCTTTGACTAGAATTTCAATCTATCAAGTTATAGGATCTGCTCTCTATTACAATCCAATCTTAGAGCTGACCGAGCTCGAAAAACGTGGTGTAACACAACAAGTTTTTGCAAAGTGGATTCTAGATGCGGAAACCAGCATGAAAGGAAAATTTTTGCCCCGAAAGTTGACCATCATCGGACTTTCCTCTCTGTTGAAGATACCACCAGGTAATTTGCCTGTATCCATTAACGCATCCATTCCATCCTTGATTGCACAGTTGGTGCACATGACTATTCAATTGAAAGAAGATGCAGAAGCCCCCAAAGAAATTACTGCGGATGACGACGACGACGCTCCAGATGCAACCTTGGAGGTGCAAGACGAAGACGATGGAGATGGCGGTTTTGCAGAAGATGAGGATGTGAAAAACGATATGGACGACGCATACAAGAAAGCTTTGAATGGATCTTCTACATGGGACGACGATATGGCCAAATTCCTCTTGGGTGACTATGATAATGATGGTGAAGATGCTGAGGAGGACTTTTCTAGTCCATTGGATTCTGTGGACGAATTGCTGTATTTAAGTGATACGTTGAGTGCAGCCTTTGCATCAGCACCAGACTTTTATCAGCAAATTCAGGCAGCTATGCCACCCGGTTCTGTCGAAGCTGTCCATAGAATTTTTGCAGCGGCAAGCGCTGTCCGTGGAGTTCAGGATCCATCCCACGGATCATCATAACCATACAGGTAGGCAAACTATGTTTAGGACCAATAATTTGTGGATGATAATTTAAATGATTTCGCTTGAAGCGAAAAAATTACATTTTACGGTAAACTGATAAAAGGCTTAACAGAATCAGCTTATATTTACAAATTTGTATCACATAGTTAGGACTTCTTCCATTGGATTCTTTCAAAAGTCTGCCAACAGAGTGGTGATTCAAGAGAGACAAGTGTTTTTCGTTCTGTAGAATTCAACCTTGCGAAAAAAAGTCTACAAACAGCATGGAGGAAACCAGACATTAGTTAATTTCCCCTAAACTTAATCCTGGAGATTATATTGCTGTTATGATTGATCAAGTTCAAACTGCGGTTAACAGCAATGACTTTGGGATGTATGAATAGATGTAAGTGAAATGCATTCATAACCGGGGGATAACAATTGGTAAAAGTTGAAGGGAATTTTTCGTTTTTTACTCACATAGAGGAAAAATTTCTTGGATCTCTATTCTCCTCATTTGATCAGATATTGTATTTTACGCAACACCCAAGTGAAAAATAATCCCAGCATATTTGTAGTGTGTTATGTTTTATGCAATACTGGATAACCCTTAGTCCTATGTGAAATCGAGTTCGCTAAGCAACTTCTTCACAACTTAAATGCAAATGGTGTATTTCTACACTGTTTCGAGAAATCTCTTCCTCTAAACTTGAGTGTTTAATGCACAAACATGAGAGCACGAATCCCCTCGCATCGTATACATGATGCGGGAATCAATACTGGAGATTCCAAAGAACCCAAAAAGAAACCAAGGGGAGGAAAATTGGTGAACAATCGCAAACGTGGACTTCCCTTTTTTGTTGTGACAAATTTGGATGACGATCATGACAGTGAAGACAAGGAAGACGACGATGCAGGTGATGCAGATGATGTTGTATTCAAACATCGAAGGTACAAGTCGGGAAGAATATGGATTCGAAAAATGTGGTTGAAACTTCAAAAAATTCAAACTTGGAGATACGCACCTCTCAACACTAGTATTACGTGGATACGTTGCCGGCCATATAGCAAGGACTTACGCTCAATGAAATATTGGAAAATTCTTCCAACTTTATTTGTTCTTTGGATGATAGCATTCATTATCCTACATTTATATCAATTTATCCACCAACCCCGAAACATTCTACCTTCTCGAAGTGTATGGAGCCGAAACTTTCCAATACAAATACGGATAGATGATACTCCATTGCGGGTTTTAAAAATAAATTTCTCTGTAAACAATGATGAAGACTATGACAATTGCAGTCTGGGCTGTTTGGAATTACAGATTCCGGCTGTCGTCACGAACCCTACCTCAAAATTTAACTTTCCCCATCAACTTGAAGAACCCCACATAAAGGAGGGATCAATACCCGATTATAATGGCCTCATCATGTTGAGGTTAGTAGATCCGAGTGATCATAGAGTCATTTATTATAATGCCACAGAAGATCAGGGAAACGTCAGAGATTATTCCACGAGAGATGATGATGTGGTATCATATTATTCCATCGATGATGATTTTGCGAGAGATGTCTACAAGACCTACGATAACAAATCCGAGATAATTGGCAATGGGACATGTCGACGTATGCCTTGGCATACGTATCATTTTCCAAACTGCAACACTTTCCATGAGATGAACATTGCTGTGAATCTCCCAACATTTTATGGGGCTGGTTCCTACCGAATGGCATTGTCTCATACTCATCAATATTTGACATTTTCAGAAACTTTGATATGGCGGCAAGCGTTATGGAACCCACCCTATACCTACGTAAGTATTCGTGACACTTGATGCTGCTAACAATTCCAGGCGTTTCAAATCGAATATCTCACATCCCGTCCCTGGAAGGATTTGTATGAGTTTACTCGTATGGATGCACTCGTTAGTGAGCGTCTCACGCGATACGACGGAATCGTTAACATTTACGGCCACTGTGGATTAGCTGTACTCTCCGAGCTCCTCGATTATGGAAACCTTGAAGATACGGCAATATTAGGAAGTGGATACATTCAACAGGAAGATCTACACGACGAGGAGGAGCTGAAGCCACAAAATGAATTAACATCCTATTCCAAACTAGATTTGGCACTTGAGATGGCAGAATTGATTGCCATATTACATGAGTATCCCGAGGGAAAAATTGTTCACGATGACGTTCAGTTATCGCAGTTTCTGTTCGATAAAAATGGTCATTTAAAGTTAAATGATTTTAATCGAGCGGAAATCATGCTATGGGATGATCAAGCTGAAAATTACTGTAAGTATCGAAATGGTCGGGGAAATGGTAACTTTCGAGCACCAGAGGAATATTTCGACAAACCTTTAGATGAAAAGATAGATGTGTATAGTTTTGGGAATAATATCTACGTCCTATTGACAGGTCTTTGGCCTTTCTACAATTATTCGGAAGATCGCGTCGAAGAGGTCCAAGAAATGATCCGTAATGGGAAGACACCTTTTGTGGACTCACGATATGAGAATCAGTCTTTGGCCGAAGTTTTTCTTATTGAAATTATGGAAGAATGTTGGTCTTATCATCCAGAAGATCGACCTGATATGATATCTATTGTGGATCAACTTCAAGCTGCTAAACAAGATGTCAAGCGACAAAGCTCAAAGCAAGATGATTTAAGACGACAATAATGTAGTAATTCCCTTGCTTTCTCCGCTGATGAGTTAACAAACAAGTTTATCTTGTAGCAAGGTCATGAAAAGTGAAATTCCCCCACACCAAATACTGATAAGAAAGTTTCATCATTTTCTTAAATTAAAAAGGAAAGATTGTAGCATAAAAATAACATCTATAGACGGCATCACATAAACACTTTACTTCCTTCTTATGTCACATTGATCAAGTTCCAAAAATCTGGAGTTCCTTTTCTATACCTTCCATACGGATCATTTTCCAGGCTGCCAAATTTAAACAATTGGCATTACATCCAATAGACGTTATGATCAGGAGTATTGAGCTCTACTTAATTGCATTTCTTATAGTATCTGAAACTTTCAGGGACGTCCAACTCCAACTGTTTTTTTCTGGGCTTCAATTTTTGTCAACTTATTAAATTTTGATAGCCACCTTACAGTATTTCCAATACCTAGTCTTGAAATCTTATTAGAATTTATCATTGCTCAATCTCTGTCTCAGGATGTCAAATTTGGCTCAATCCCTACGTCTTCATCCATCGCACACAGTTTTCTATATAAAAAGTTGTCTCTTTGCTGTCAATTAAATGTGCTGGGGGCCTTCCGTGTGATTCTTTTATAAGACTTTCTCAAGCCAGTGAGCTGGTTTGAAATTGACACTATTTCAGGGAGTAGCCTAAAGCGTATGAAGTCGTACAGGCTTTTAAAATTAGTGGTCTTCACACTGTCCGGGATCTCGGTTTAAAAATAGGACTGGAGTTAATTCTGAGTTCTTTGACTTTTGTCTCAAACTTTCATCAAGTTATATCCATGAATCAATTGTGCTATTGAGACAGCTTACATGATGTCGAGCAAAATGTTCAGATTATTTGGACATGTAAAGCATGAGCAAAATTCAAAACTACCAATTTTAATTGTTGATTCAGTTGTGTTGAAAGGTATTCTCTTTTTGCTTTGTAAATCATGGCTTGAATATTAATACATCGATTTCCTCTACAAATGAGTTCTATCATTTTGTCCAATCTGTTGTAACCTGAAAACATATTTGTCATGAGATAAATATCAATCGCTGCCATCCTTTATGACTCATTTTCATCGTTTTATGCCCTAACCACGGGCTTTTCACCCCAATAGAATAATAATTTCAAAGGCAACTACATTATTTCAATGTTTGCTCATGGGATCGCTTTAGTCTCTCTTATGTTGTGTGTTTAAATCGTTCAAATAGGCTTCTTACCTCTAGTTAACTTTCCAGTTGCTGTACACTTTTACACCCTAGATCATCAACGTTGTACTTCTTTTGTGTTTTGCAAATTTTAAAAAATACTTTGTTTTCCATTCACAATAAAACTATGCGCGTCAATGACGGAAGTTCCAATTTTCTACGAGTCGCCTTTTATGCTCTTATACTTATTAATGCAGGGCAAAATCAATAGTGGATACACTCCTGACTTATCAGACCAAGAGCATTTTATTTTTTATTAGGGGCTAACACATCAGCATAGAAATTGTTACACTCAACCCCGTGCAGGTTGTGATATTGACAAGTATGTGCTGGGGTTAACATTGTCGTATCTGCAAGGACAATAATGGAGCAACGGCGGTAGCAAATGGAGCAAAATCACAAAAGGGGCAAAGTGATGAATGGTGAGATGAAAGTTTTAAGAGTGTATTGACACCATTTTTGTCACGTGACAGGGGGTAGGGCACATCTCGCGGAGTGTTAGCAAGTACTCACAATACTTTGCAAGTTCCCAAAATCATGCATTTTAGTGTCAGAGTGAGAAAGTATGATGCCAAGGAATCGTATTTGCCAAATGAAATGGCTTGTTTCATTTCATCTAATTAGAGAGTGCATGTGCCAACAGAACAGTTCTCAGATTTTATATTTATATCGGATTGATTTAGTGTCAATACAAGTACACACTAACTACGCTTTTCTAATGATGTTGTAGATAATTGGGAATCAAGAAACCAAGATAAGTTTTGTGTTTATCCTTTCACAATTTTCATTTTAGGCCTACAGCTTCAAGATTATAATTCAAATCTTTACCTCTTTAGAGCCTGTAAGTTTGGTTGCAGCATTTAGTTTTAGCTGGTTTTTCTTCGATCCAATTTTTGCAAAATGAGCCTTTGGGCGTCAGCACTTATACATTGAGGACTCATCATGCCTTCTCCTTATTCGTTGATGTATGCTGCGAAATGCCGTGTAATTACTCCTTGATATAATCTGAGTGACGTTAACTAAGTCAAAGTTGCTTTGAGCGCTTCGACAATAACCGGAATTTTAGATTTCCGAACTCGTCGCTCGCCTCATCCTTGAATCAATCCCTTGACATGTAAATTCATGTCAACTATCCAACTTCCATTTCCCCTTTCTAAAGGTTTAGTTACTATACTTTCTCAACTATTGCATGTGATATGAAAAGGAACACTCAAATGGTTTGATTTTGCACATATGTATTGTCAAGGATGCAAAGTATGTTCTTCGGCTAAGTGTTGTTTTTGCTGTCTTTTGTATACTCTTTCTGAACAATAATCAATGGATATTTGTTGACAAATAAGAAATGTCCCAATTCAATATTTCGCCATCAATATTCTTTCGGTACTACTCCTCTCATGGGTTTGATTGGGTGATGATTAGTTCCGTGGGCTAATTTGTAGCAATGACGATATGCATCATGTTTTTGCTCTGTTATCCCCAACATACTAGCGTGACTATAATTCTATTCCATTGCGACCTCCTAAGCAAAAGTAATTATATTTCCGCTGCTTCGTTGTTTGGAAATTAACTAGACTTATTCGTCACTCATTTCTTTATGGTCAAAGATATCTCTGTGAATAGGAATTTTTATGCTTTTCTATTCATTTGATTAAATGATTTAGACTGCTAGCTCGATCGAAGTTATTCTTACATGAATGCATCGTAATCAATTCTCTCAATACCTGGAAAATATTCCTGTTGAAAATTCCGTTGTAATTGAACTTTTGACTCAATCCATCAACCAGTCCTTCACAA
>CAAAJI010000424.1:50436-60975 GCA_900642245.1 Fragilaria radians | reverse complement strand
AGGATGTAATGATGTAGAAAGAATATCCAAATTGGATGGTTGTTGTTGTTGTTTCTGACAACAAATGACGGAAAGATCTTGACGTGATATCGAAGGAGAATCCTTGAGTAAGGAAATCATATGGACATGATTTTTCGTCTTGTCATCGTCGTGACAACAACTTATAATAGTTTTCGTTTCCTTGTTCCATTCCATGACATTCCAATCGGCACCTGGTAAATTTTGTAATAATTGTAATATAAATTCCAGTTTATGAAAGGAAATGAGGATATACCATCCATCCTTTTCTAAGGCATGATATACCAAGGATAATAACCCAACAGTGGCATCTAAACTTTCACACAATACACCATCGAATGTTCCCTTATCTAGAATGAAGGAAAAGTTTTGACTTTCCTTGGTCATTTCGAAATTTTCAAAATCGAAATGACGATATTCCAAACAGGATGATGGTAGTAATGATGTCCTTGTTTTCCTACTACGTTGTCTCATATATTCCAAAGCTGCTTCTTCTCGATCAATATTCAATACAAACGAAAATTGTAATTCCGAGAGTAATAATTCACCCAATGTAGATGTTCCACATCCAATGTGAAGTGCCGTCCGTTTCAATGGTGGATGATTGTTGTAATTGTCCTTGTCAACATTCGTATCCTGTGTCGTTGTTTTTAGTAATAGTAACGATTCTACAATGGGTAATATACTCTCTGAGGATGTTAACCATTCAAAGGGTGAAATATCTTGTTGTGGAGAGATATCGTTTGTTTTCATGTCGGTCATCGTGATTCTCGAGAAGATTTTCAATCTCAACAACCCTATAAATTGTTATAGGGATTCCTCCGTTTTTTAATTAGTCTCTCCCTCCAGTGAAGGGGTGTGTAGGATCTAAACGAAAAATTGGTAGCCGTAATGTAGACAAACATTCTAGTTATAGAATATGTATACATAAGTCATGTTGAAATAAGTCAACTTGGAAAGATGATGGAGATCTAACGGGTAGATTTTTGTTTTTCACAATCCATCCAATAATTCTGCCATCCTTTCTTGATAGTTATTTGCCTTGGGCAAACGCTAATTTTCAGTAGCAAGTGCCAAACCTTCCACCCAAGAAAAGTCCTGTTGCATTCAATTGGCTAGAAACCCATTTTCAGGACAAGGAGTGTGTGATCCATGTGAATTCTTCAAAGCATACGTACAATCAATTTGAAGGGTTCTCCAAGTCAATGTACTTCCCCAATTTTATTTGTTCAAATGCGTTCTTCCAATAAAAGGTTTTATAATCGGAAGTATATGATGATAGTAGCCATGTCATTGTCACTTACCCAGGTTTCAATAGTATATTTTCAGCTTCATAGTACATTTTGTTTGATACGGGGACAACAAGGAAACGTGATATTTGAGGTCAAAGTGCCTTAATGCTTATGCAATCCATTGTTTTGATTTTAGAAGGAGATAACTGAAAATCAAAAATGTATTCTCGATCTACTACGTAACTCTACTCCTAGTTCCAAACGGC
Organism: Fragilaria radians; assembly: GCA_900642245.1. NCBI lineage: Eukaryota > Bacillariophyta > Fragilariophyceae > Fragilariales > Fragilariaceae > Fragilaria > Fragilaria radians. The sequence goes on along the minus strand of CAAAJI010000424.1, from coordinate 59,459 downwards.
ATATGCCATATGCACTCCTAAATCTAAGGCAAGTATTTCTTTCTATTTTAGATTCTAAACCGTTTTGATTCTAAACCATGACTTTTAATAGAGTTTACACACAACTGCAAAATACAATTTTAGAGTAGGACATTACTAATATTGACTAGGCACATAGGAAGATCTTATCCTGCCCCTTTGTTGGGCATGTTGTGGTTTTTCCTCTTCCGAGTCCCCAACGCTGGTAAACAAATCTTCATCGTCGGATACATAGGATCCCTGTTGATATGAATTCTCCTCCGAGTCCGAATCAGGATCCGTTGTTCGATGGTTTTTCCCAGCATAAACACGTTCCTCTCCTTCATCTGAATATTCCACATCTGGTTCATCTTTTTCGTTTTCTTCATCGTCATACTCGTCAACTTCCAAGTAAGCGGAACGACACATGATCATTACCATTCCCATCAATGACATTACCAACAATGCTGATACATTTCAGATTAGTATGATGACTCAAAGCATTAGATAAGGAACGACTCAACAATGTTACTTACCAGAGTATGCCCATGTGGCTCCTTGTATTGAGGACGTGCACGCTCCATCGTAAAATGTGGATGTGTAGATTGGCACGATATTGTCACATCGTAAAAGTTCTAGGGTATCCAAGGCATTCTGTTTTAGCAACGATAAGTTGCCTGTCATTTGGTCTGCCAAGCCTGCAATTTCCTGAAAGTCTCGTTCACAAATCAACGTCAATTGATCAAGACCGACAGTTTCGAGAGAGCTGCTTAGACTGTTTAATTGAAATTCGGCGTTCTTAATTTCCTCTTGATAAAGTTCTAGAAATGAAAAAGGGTTGGCACTTGGAATTTGACATTGATTAATATAGAAATTGAGAGCTTGATACATGATGTCATTAGTGACATATCCTTGTGAGTTTACAATTTTGATAACGGACTCATCTGGCGTATCTTGGGATCCTCCATAACAAAAATCTGAGAAATAAACAGATGAGAATGAGAGTTGCTCCAGCGCAAAAAGTACGCAGATACATCTTAATCTTACCTGCATTTCCTACAGCATATAGCGATATCAATGCCGCAAGGACGACAGATGCTATTGTCAAGAGAGTCAACATTGGTAGAAACAACCACATCATAAGGTTCTCAACGAATGGAGATGACACGTGACATGATGCCATCAAGACCCCAATGGACATTACGGATGGAATTATAATCCAGGGAAGGATGAGAAGCAAGGCTTGCCAATCGTAAACGGCAATACGATTTGTGGCAGAGTCAATGTCCTTTGTTACTTCCTTGCCTGCGTCTATTCCCTGTTGGACGCCTTGTAGGTCGTCCTGAAGGAAATCGGACAACTTTTTCAACAAGGTAATGGCCGTTTGAGCTTCGCTTTCCACATCGACTCCAATGACTGATAGTAAATCATTATTTGCGGGACAGAAATTGTCCAAATTTTGAATCAGTGACTCTCGAATGTTGGCCGATAACTCACCCACTTGTTGTAGCGATGCCAAAATTCTATCTGCTTCCGAGACAATATTGGATATTTCCTAAAAGTAATGTCAGAACTAGTTGGGTCGTCGATCTTACCCATATAGCCATTCGATACTTACTTGATTACTATTATCAATCGTTGAGAGTGTGTCTTGTATATCACTGATTCCTTCCGTCATGAGCAGTATTGTAAAAAGAAACGATAAGCCTGTCGCAATCCAAAATACAATTTGGAGAATTCGTGATTGCTTCGAATCGACGCTTCGATGTCCACCCAAAACTCCAGGAGAAAAGCATTTGAAAATAGTCAACAATACGAACCAAATGACGAAACATGCAATTGTAAATGTCCCCAAAAAGAGCAACCCCAATGTGTAATCCTTAATTTCTCCCGAATCGGATTTGAATAATTGTGAAAAGTCGGAAGCATGTCCAAATCTAGGCATGGAGCGCATCGTATCAATGGCTGGAACCTTTCCACACAATCGTTAGACGAATCTTCGTGAGACATTGTTTCTCGCTTCCACACTTTCGATTTGGAATCAATTGATTACCTCTCAATCTTACTTACCGCATGATACTTAACATATTCGACTGTACTATTCAATATTAATGACATGGGTGAAGATATGACAGAGAGAATGAAGTCAAAAGAGGAGCTGCTTGATCGGATATGATTTGGTAAACGTGCGTTTTTGAGATAAGCTTTAAAAAATTTATTCTTACTTCCGTCGGTTCCAATTACCACCACACTTTACCTATACTTAGAATCGTGAATTCCAGTCCTATTACTGCAATGACAGATTTTGTGCATCCCAATTCAAGTGGATCGTGTAAATTATTAGTGTGACTAAAATATCGCAAAGATTCCGTTGGTATACTCAAAGTGCCACTCGTATTACTGGTTTTTTTGTTTTTGTCTTTCACACTTGTTCACCGTCAGTCGATGGAACCATGAAAGACAATTGGTTATGAAAATCAATACCAAAGAACAAATATCATGGTTGACTACTCCTTTGACTTTCGGGTCGTCAACACGAATAACGCAACAAAGATCAATTGTATATCCTTGTCTAATTTTCTTCTTTCTTGTGATTCTTGCCAAACGCGTCATTTTCCTGGAGAATAAAATTATCCCGCCAATGGAAGTTCCATCCATTTTTCCACAAACCAATCAAAATATGACGACGACAACGATACAACAACAACAACAACCAACACTTAAAATCTCACAAAAACAGACAAAGAATAATATAACAGATATGCCATGGTGTACTGTTGATTCATTTGACAATGGTGATTGGCAACATATTGCTGATTCATCATCCATCGTTCCAAACAACCATACGATTTGGCGTTTTCGAAATTTGTCCTGTCCCTTTGAGAATTTAGCTCATTCCTGTGATAGATCTCAACAATATGAAAAGGCAAATTATTGGGCACGGACATTTTGGATACCTCATCAGGAATGTCGCAAAAGACCGTTGGAACATTTATTTCCAAAAATGGGATCTACCCAGGAACACAATAACAACAACAAAACAGTTGTCATTCTTGGTGATTCACTTGGACGGCAAACCTTTGTCGCCTTGGCATGTTCACTCTATAGTACGGCGTCAGTGGATATTGAATTAATATCCTACAATGTGGATTGGATGGATGCCAAGGAATGGTGTGACACAAAGAATTGGTGTTATACCAATGTACGATCCGATAATTCCTACAATGGATTTCAATATGCCAAGGCAATTTTCCAGCTGCGCAACAACGATCAAGACGACAAGGAACGTAGTGTAGTTTTCAACCTTCAATTCATCGATTCCATTACTCTTCGCAGCAAGGGACGATCCTTCGTTCCTTCCTGGTTATCAACTCTACCAGCCCATACGGTCGTGGTATTTTCCGACGGTATACGAGGGAAACCTGCTATTCGTCATTTGAAAAATCTCATTACCCGACATATTGTGGGTGACAACCTTCATGAACGGACTGAGTTGTCCTTTGTTTACCTAGAAACTATTGCACCACATTTTCCAACTCCAAATGGCATATACCATCAACGTTGGAAACGGTCCTTGGGTTGCACAGAGTTACTCAACAAATCCCTTGCCTATGCGATGTCACCAAATCGTCTTGCCGAAGCGTTCCTAACGGATGCAAACATACCAATACTCAAGGTTTGGAATGCCAGTGTAAAGGCAGGGCCAACAGCTCATGTCGGTATGGGAATCGATTGTGTACATTATTGCAATCCTGGCGTCCCAGTATTTTTTGCCGAATTACTAACACACTTTTTAGTGGAAGAATGGTCCAAACGAAAATGGATGAAAATGTGAAACATGGCGTAGGGGATTCCTAATTGATATAATATGTCCCATGTCCTCAGCATTCTAATTTATTGAAAGGATTTCGAAAACAAAAGATTCCTTTGAAGCTTCGAAGCAGTTATGATAGTGTCACTTTCAATCAATCTACAAGGGTTTGATAATATTTCATAATGCTTGTTTTCGATCACTTTGACTTTCTAACGTTACAGTTATGAATAACAATTCCAACATCAAAGTTTCAGTATTAATATCCTATGGTGATTTTCTTTTTCTCGATGCTTCGATTCCTGCCGATGGATTGAGATTGGAATTGGCACCTACATATATTGAACGTTTTCAACAGGGGACACATCCTACAAATGCTTTGGTAACATTTCATAAAATGAAAGATTTGTACAATTTCTTATGTTATGATATACACACTTCACTTTCAAATAATTCTAAATTCGTTTTCAATTTTCTAAATAGACTCAAAATGGTCGTATATTTTCAAGCCATTACATCAAAAGTTTAACCCTTATGCGCAATTGGTAATGTTGAAGAAACTATGGTCTTTTGATGTGAAAAATGGTGCTAGGATGTATTCAAGAGTTAACTTTTTGATATCAGCTACTATAAAACGATTTAGTACACAGGTGAATGTATTGTCCTATCCCTTGAATGCTGGATGTCTGCTTTGGAATTTCCAACGCTCGTATACAGATCGTCATCATCCGAAGCATAGGATCCCGGTAGAAATGAGCTCTCTTCCAAATCAAAATTGTTATTTGACATTTGATATTCCTTTCCATAAGAAACACAATCATCTCCTTCATCTGAGTACCTCTCGTCATCATCATCATCTTTTTCGCTTTCTTCATCGACAACTTTATCATCGTCAATATCATCCATTGCTAAATAGGCAGAACGACACGTTATCATAACCATTCCCATCAAAGACATTACCAACAAAGCTTATAGAAATGCAATTAGTACAATGATACACAGCATAAGATAGGAAGCGTCTCAACAATTTGCTTACCGGAGTATGCCCAGGTGGCTCCTTGTATTGAGGATGTACATATTGCATCAAAAAAAGTGGATGTGTAGAGTGGCACGATATTGTCACATCCCAGAAGTTCTAGGGTATCCAATGCATTTTGCTTTAGCAAAGATAAGTTGCCAGCCATTTGGCCTACTAACCTTGCCATTTCCTGAAAGTCTTGTACGCAAGTAAATGACAATCGAGTAAATGCAGACATTTGAAGAGATTTACTGAGATTACTCAAGTGAACGTTGGAATTCTGAATTTCCCCTTGATAACGTTCTAAGAATGAAAAAGGATTGTCAGTTGGAATTTGACATTGATTGCTATAAAAATTGAGAGCTTGGTACATGATATCCTTTTCAGAATGTCCTAGTGATTTCACGATTTTGAAAACGGATTCATTTGGCGTATCTTGGGATCCTCCGTAACAAAAATCTGAGAAATGATGAATTGAAAATGAGAGTTCCTCTGCGACATATACATTGTAAATACTTCACAAACTTACCCGCATTTCCAACAGCATACAGCGATATCAATGCTGTAAGGGCAACCGAAAGTATCGTCAAGAAAGTTAATAATGGTAAAAACAGCCACATCATAATTTTTTGTACCCTTGGGGATGTTACATGCCTTGATGACTTAATGACACCAATGGACATTGCGGACGGAATGAAAATCCAGGGAAGGATGAGAAGTATGGCTTGCCAATCGCGAACGGCAAAACGAGTTATGGCAGAGTCAATATCCTTCGTCGCTGCCATTGCATTGTCCAATTCATTTTGAACTACTTGCAGATCGTCCATAGAGAAATCGGACAACTTGTTCAACATGGCAATCACCTTTTTGGCCTGACTTTGAATGCCCAACCCTTCAAAAAATTGAGAATCGCTAATGGAAGGACAAAAATTGTCCAATTTTTGGATCAATGACTCTCGAATGTTCGTAGACGATTCACCAACTTCAATTAGTGATGCCAAAAGCCTTTCTGCTTCTGTGATGATATTGGATACTTCCTATAAAGTGATTTCAGATAGATTTGATTTGGTGAGCAAAACAATTGGTCCTAGTAGAGTGGGTACAATTTTCGATTCTTACATGATTGTTATTGTCAATAGTTGAGATAGCGTGTTGTATATCACTTATTCCTTCCGTCATGAAAAGGATTGTAAAAATTAAACTGAATCCTGTCGCAATCCAAAATGCGATGGAAAGAATTCGATATTGTTTCGAGTTTACGCTTCGCCCTCCACTTAAAGCTCCCTTAAAGTAGAATTTGAAAACAGCCAACAACTGGAACCAAACGAGGAAACACATCATGGTGAATATCCCTAAAAAGAGCAATCCCGATATGTAATCCTTCGGTTTTCCCGTATTGGGATAGAATAAATATGAAAAGTCTGAAGAATGACCAAATCTTGGCATGGAGCGCATTGTATCAATGGCTTGAACCTTACAGCAAAAGAGTTAAGAGAATCATCTTGACAAATCCACATGGTTTTCGCGTTCGCACTTTTGGATGTTGAATCAATGGATAACCCCTCAATATCACTTACCGAATGATACGGAACATATTCTACTGTAGTATTGAAGAGAAACGACATGGTATAGACGTGGAAAGAGAATGGAGCAAAAGGAAAGTTTGAGCATATTCCTTTCTGCTGTAACACCAAATAAGAAGCAATTAAAACATGAATGATTCCGATGAATCGCTCATATTTGTATTAGACAGTAGAGTGAAAGACTGTATTAAATGAAACGTAAAATTGTCCAAGTTTTGAATCAATGATTCTCGAATGATAGACGATGATTTACCAACTTCGATTAGAGATGCGAAGATGCGTTCTGCTTCTGTTAAAATATTGGATATATCCGGAAGTAATTTCAGAGATAACTGGTTTGGTGAGCGAAGCAGTTAGTTTGTGGTAGAGTGGATAGAATTTCTTGATGCTTGCTTGATTGTTGTTGTCAAATATCGAGATTGTGTGTCGTATTCTACTTATTCCTTCCGTCGCGAGTAGGATTGTAACCATTCAACTGAATCCTGTTGCAATCCAAAACACAAGGCAGAGAATTTGTGCTTGTTTAAAGTCTACGCTTTGATATCCAACCAAAACTCCCTTAAAGTAGAATTTGAAAACAGCCAACAACAGGAACCAAACGTGTCGTGAGGTAAATCCTGCACAGGCATAAATACTCAGATTTCTACCTTATAGATGTTTAAATATAAAACATCAATATAATATGTTTCTTATTTAGAAACTAGAGAGACTTCTAATGGTAAGTTCCACTTTGATATATAAGGAAGACAACCGTTATGAGTTCTCCTTTTTATAAAAGGAACAGTAATGGATTCTTGTTGGAAAAATCAGTAAGATTCTTCCAGTAAGAATCTTCTTTATTCTAAGAATCTCTCTGTTTTCTCATGTTTTTATAACTACTCTACTTTCTCCTTTAATCCTACAGGTTAAGTCAAAGTGTTAACACTTCTTGTGGACAAGATCCAACCTGAGAAGACACAGCAGCAACTCAAACAGATCAAGAATGCTATCGAGAACCTGAAGTTTCAAGCACCAATTCCATTGTATCCGGAGCCCAACATGACCGAGTTAGAGGTAGACAAAGTGAAGGTAAAGCTACGCCAAAATTGATCTCAAACAACCTTTCCTATCTACAAAAAGACCTATACCCCATGGATGGGTCATATGGTTGAGGGCTATTGCAAATTTTGAGCTATGCTTGACGAGTACTCTTGACAAGGACCGTTGAACAACGTAAATGAGCGCGTGGGGACTGTTACTCTCCTTCTAAGTGGAACTCCACTTGCCAATTGGCAGAATGTCCTATCTGAACTCCCAAAAGGACATTCCTGGGATGACGAGGCATTCAAAACTGCCCTTCTGTCTTTTGGCCTTAAGTACTGCAGTACTACGGCCAGGAAAGAACAAAAATGTTTTATGAAATGTACTGTAGGATTGCCTAGCAATCAGTTGATGTTGGCTTTACTTAGCCAACTTCAGCCGTTCAATAGGTACCTACCGTATCTGCCATGTGTCAGAAATAAATTCAACCCCGATGACATCAGAGAGATGCTAGATAACGCTCTCCCTTCGTACGTGCACACTATAATTGGTTTGACAAAGCCAAAACCAATAGCAAAGTAAGCTCCAATTTTGATAGGCTACTCGTTATTGTTTCAATGGCACGCGGCAAGCAGCCAAAGTCCGCGCATCAGCCGATTGCGCACAAGAAACAGGGGGGGGGGGGGGAATTAAATTTAATAAAAATAAAAAATTTAATTCTGAAACTGTCAAAAAGGGAAGAGCCAAGTGCCTTTTTTGTGGCAACTTGGGGCACGAGGAAAGCCAGTGCCGCTTCAAGCAGAAAGCAAGTGCTGAAGCTCAAAAAAAGGCTAAACTCAAGCCGGAGACTCACGTAAACAATGTCATTGACATTGATGACTTTTCGGACAAGTTTAAGCGCCTGGATGAACTCCCAGAAATCCAGGAGTGCATGGACAACATGGACATGGAGGTAAGTTCACATCATTTGCCTCAAACTGTCAAGCAAGACACTAACACCTTTCCTACTACAGACTTAACACTGGAAATATCAGTAGCCGTTATAATTAGTAGTGAAAGTGATATTAAACCTATTCTACTTTATAAAGTGCTTCTAGATACAGGTTGTACTAGAACAATCATTAAACGTGATAAACTACCGGATAAATTCTTTGAATCCCGGAAACAGGTCAATGAAGTCTCCTGGACTACAAACGCAGAAAAATTCGTAACTAAATACGAAATTCCTTTGCAGTTTTTGTTACCAGAATTTGCTCCAAGTCGCGAAATTAACTGGAACGTAGCTGTGGATGACACAGCGCAACAATCCAAGTATGACATGATCATTGGACGCGATGTACAAATCGCGCTGGGAATGGATATTCTATTTTCCACCAAACATTTGAAGTGGGATAGAATGGCAATTCCAATGCGGACTCCGGACGCAAATTTGTTTTATTTAGACACACGAATCAAAATATTGCCAATCTCCAGGATGTTTTTGCAACAGCATCAACTCCTATGTCTATTCTTGATGCCAAATATAAAAAGGCAAACATAGATGCAACCATCAGTTCATTTAAACATTTAAGTAATAATCAACAACAACAGTTGA
>CAAAJI010000423.1:50242-60271 GCA_900642245.1 Fragilaria radians | reverse complement strand
GGCATCGGGGAAGCTTCAGGCGATGTTATCAGCATTGTAAGAACTTCGTCGGTACAATTCAATTTGTGTTTCCATCAATGTGATATCTTAGACAACTTTTGTTCGAGTATGATTCTCACTTTCACCATGGATGAGCTAATGTTTGCAAAAGACTTGCTATTGCATGCATGACTTTGGATGCTCAAAGAGAGTTTCATGTTTTGAAAGGCCTAGCTGCTATCATGTCAGCCAAGCAGTGACTCGAGCATTTACTCCTACCAATAACTCGATAGAAAATTTATTGATTGAAAGAGTAGTTCATGTTCTGTTTTCTAGACCTAGCTATATGATTGACAGACTTGTGAATCAATATTCATAATACATGGAGGTACTTCTTCATGGATGACGAGAATAATTACCGGATAAACTGCAGACCTACTTGTTAATAGGTTGGCAATACTTAGAGCAAGCATTAGACTAGAAATTCAACAGTACTGTCCATTAATTTGGGAAAAGTTAAAGAGACATGTAATTCCTAAAAAAATAGGCCTGATTGAGCCCGTGTGATTGCAGTCTACTGTTAATGCTGATGAAGTCTGCAGTTTCGTTAAAAAAAACCATAACCAAGTGTCTAAAATTACTAACTTCAAACTAAAATTTCGAAGTAGCATCTCTACATACAAATTATACCCTTTCCTCAGGTATTGCAATAAAATGGACAAAAAAGATATTCTTCAGCATTTCAATTTCCCCTATTGTAAGAAAATTCTAATTTACTCTTGCAACCCTTTTGCAGAAAGATTGCTGCGGCATCTGCCAGCTATGAAGAACCAATTTTTACCATAAAGTGCCAAAAATGATTCTCTCCTGTTCTCCAACAAGTAATGAATGATGTGTCTTCCCACATCAAAGTATAATAGGAACTAAAGCTCTCAGGGAAGCATATATCATCAAGCCAGTGTATTGTATTGCCTGTTGAAATTAAAAAAATGGCTGAATATAAGGCATTGGGATTCAATTAGAATTAATGGGTGTAAATCTGGGACTCAAAGTTTTTAGCTCAAGTTTATTGAAAGATAACAGTCTTTCCCAAGCCTTCCTTTACAGATTTCCCTCATCACTAACTGATTGTCCTATTTATTGAATTATCATTTGTTGATTGGTAGAGAGAGAAATGTTGTTAACACCTACAACTTTTCATTGAAGTATTTCCGCGGCTCAGATGCTTCTTGAACTATACGTGATCGGAATCAAGTCTTTTTCCATTTTGTGGTCATGCTATTGCCATTATTTTGAGTCAAGAAACGAAAATGTTCCTATCTTCTTGATCGCTTCTTGACGCTTCAGTATTATTTCCAACTCATAAATTAGTTCGGCGCTCATCCGCTTCTATAATGGATATTCACTTATGACATAAATTCATCTAAATAGCACTATCATGTAATTCCTTTTCTTCCATCAAACTCTGGGAGTTTGAAAGTCAACTATTTTTGAATGCTGTAGAAACGCAATCCTAAGGGGTTTGTTTATTGCTCTTGCTCTTACCTTTTGATTGGGTATAATTATGACTAGGCACAATTACGGTTTTCTTCTGTAGGTGTTTCCTTAATGTGTGTCTGTATCAGTAACATTTCTTTGAAAAGAAAAGTTAATGATTTATTTCCATGAAGCTTTGGCTTGAAATGAGTAATTTAGCCTTAATAAAATTGATAGTGGCTCAAGAAACTTCCTTTATTTGGTTGTTGTGTCATAATCTTGATATCGATGAAAATATTTTTCATATACCTTTCTGTGGCCATTCCTTCTCTTTTCTCCTCAGCCCTGGGATACATAATTGGTACGCTAGATTTCTTTCAAATTTGGTGTTGGATCATAGCATAGTTCCATTCATGCTTTTGCTTGGATTCAATTCTAAATCCATATTTTCCATTTATTCTACATGGATTTCATGCATTAAGATGTTAAGTGGATTGCTTAAAATCGTATCGTCGGCAAGGCAAGATATCAACAATTAAAGTATTACAGAGCCCCTAGTTACATCCTTTGATCAGATCCATGTTGACACTATATCCGATGGCAAAATTCAGAATTAGAAGACCAGATTGCATGGAAGGATAGGACGATGTCGCGTAGAAAATCCTCTTGTGAGTCAGAGCCTGGGATGACTGCTCTTGCGTGCAAGGTAAAAAAAATTATTTGAACTTGAAGTAAGAAACTTAGTGTCATTCCTCTTAGCATTTTTTTCTTCCTAGGTAATACTTTCGGCAAAATATAGTTTTTTTGAGTGCGATGCTACTCGCGTGCGTAGTATCTTCAGAGTCAAAAATTGCACCGTGAAAACAATCACTTAAAAAGTCAAGATACCAAAGGATGCAGTATGCATCAAACGATCTCGCAAGAGATATAATTTCCAAGGAGACATCACAATCATGCCTACAGAATGAACATCAATCAGGACCAAGCAAAAGATATACTTTCCATGCGTCGAGCACATTTGAGCGAAGTAAATTTATAGTAGTACCCTCTAAGAATGACATTCTTTGTGGAAGAGGTAAATCATTTTTCAGCCATGAAGGAAACAAACGATTTCGGGACATTGTAGACAAATACATAAATCCGTACATAATGGCTTCGAACAGATCAAAAAGATCCGAAATTGTAAAAGCCGTCGTTCATGAAACTTTGGAAACAGGTGCTAGATTTCTCAAGAAATCAGAGAACAAACTTGAATGGTACGCCGGTGGGGGGAAAGTAGCAACAGAAAAGGTAAGGATGTCGATGGTGTTCAACTAAAGTCCATCTGTGAGAAGGTGTATTGATCATCGTAATTTCTTCTAACCACAGGTTGGTCATGCCTTAAGGGATGCAACTAGTGATAAGAATCAAGCATTATCAAAGAAGAGGCAGTACCTACATGAACAGAAAAAGCAACAACAAACTCTTAAAGGGAAACTACAAATATCTAAATGCAATGGAAATATGGAAGAAGCTATTGAGTCTGAAACATTTTCAATGTTATCCTATGATTCTCCGCTTGATCGCAAGGAAGCAAAGGAAAAGTCTATGCCAACAAGATGCAGCAAACCCCCTTTTTATGACAATGCCCAAATGCTGATCGTCAAATATAATAAGCAGATTCCTATTGAGGTGGAGGATTTGATATTCTCAGATGCATCCTTCCATAACAATGTCTATACAGTTTTGTTTGAAAAACATAAACATGGATCAGTTGAGTGTGCAGATGCAATTGATACTGTTAGTTTAGATGTGACTGATAAGGCAAAGAATAGCTTTCCATCACTGGTTTCACTTGCAAATTGCAAAGAGCCAAAAATAGAAACTCTCCTCACAACAAGCAGCATAACTTCAGCCTACCTTAATGGTGTCCAAAAGTCAAACTTGAAGAATGATGAACAGGAACTAACGGTAGCTGCCGTTTCAATTTTTTCAGAACAAGGTGGATATACAAATTTTAATGATAAAGGCTTTAATAGTTGCTATCAACAAGATATGAAAAAAAAATTTGCATCTAGATCCAACACCTCAGTATTTTGTCCTCAAGAATTCTTCTTAACACGGGGCAGGGAAGGAACAAGAAATCATTTTGAATCATGTAGTAAGAACTCATCTTATATCCAAGAATCCCAAATGGACAATTTCAAGAATAATAAATGTATTCCAGTGGTGAGTGCTGCATCATCATTACCTTTTAAATCATGCTCCCTTTCAAATTTAAATATTGTTGATTTTGAGAATCAGGAATACGGAACTTTGGAAAATCTTGAACAATCTTTTTTTGCCACAGCACCAATGCACAAGGAGCTAGATATACCACTTCATATTGAGGATGCAATCATGAATTGCAATGAGAAGATACTGATTCCATCTGATTTCAAAAAGAAAGTTCCCAATAATCTTCGAGAATTCCAAAAGTCAGATCTCAGCAATGCCGAAAACAGAAACATGATGGACTTGGCTTCATCAATCATGTCAGAGGCTTGCTATAATGCCATGCATAGTGAATTAGGCCCCACAAATCACAATCAAACTCAGTCGTGTGGATCACTTGATTCAAGCCACATTGATGTTTTGAACAACATCCATCTGGAAGATTTGGACTTATTTGCATCCTCATTAGGCTGCCAGGATACTTTGGATTGATTGTGAGTATGACCATAATGAAATACCCTTAAACCAACTCAAATTGAATCAGTATGTCCTCCACATTCCTATAGCTTGCAATTTGAAAAACCTAATTAACCTATAGATAGTTTGAGCTAACAAACATACTTCAATGTATAATCCTGGTTGCCAGTATCAAAAAACAAATTGTCAAAGAAGAGCAAGAGTTTGAACATAAGGAAGTAGTGAGAAGAAATTAGTGAAGACATGTTTGCTTGAGGGGGTATAATACCAGCTTTTGATGGAGCAACAATGAACTTTCCAAACTGGTGGAAAACGTTTGTAACCTATATAACGATGGAAAAAATCAAAGATATTCTTTGTGAAGAATGAGATTCAAACTTACTGGAAAAGGAGGTGACTGAATTTGAATTAGAAGATGATAGTAAAAAATTGGCATGTATTGAAAAGAAAAAATGTGCTAGCAATGGCAAGTTTTTCAATTGCTTTCTTCATAGAAAAGGGGATGAATATAATTTACACCACTTGTTCTGAAAATTGGTCATTGAGCAATGCACATCAAGTTGTCCATGGATTAAGAGATACCAACAGTTAGACACTGTTTCCGAAATTGAAATGAAAAAAGTATGAATCCAATACTTTTTTTGAAACTTAACTTCAATCCAATATCAATATCTAGGTAAAGGTAAGTAATTGCCAAAGGAAAAACTCATCATTTTAGATGTTGCTATGGAAGAGTATAGACCTATTCTTTTGTTGAAAGAAGAAACAAATACAAATTGTTGACTGTTGAGGATCTTGAGACTATAATGAAGGAAGAGTACCATCAGATCACCATGAACCATTTTAAGCCAAGCGGAACTGAAGGTGAATTATTCTTATTTGACCAAATCCTTTATAATATAAGAAGTAGATAGAGTCGACCTATCACACTAGAGAACCAAAAATCATCAGTCATTCGTACAATCGTACAACTAGTAGAAATGGGCTGTGGTATATAAGTGTTAGTATGACAGGAGTCAGCAGTAATCAGCAATTACTGTAAGTGGTTACAGAAAATCATCTTTTCTGCTCAAATCCCACTGCTACCGCTTGTCACTTGCCATTAGTAGTAATATGACTGAATGTAGATTCTAATAAGAAATCCAGGTCTTTGAGCAAATGAGTGTCCAAAAAGAAAGATACCTCTGGAAATGCAAACAAGAAACGTAATTTTCAAGGAAAGTGCATCTGTGGAGGCAGAGGTCATAAAAGCAATGATTTTGGGCAAACAAAGAAAATAAAGATAAGCGCCTGTCAAACTGAAAGAAAAAAGACCATGAAATGCAACAGTGTCAGTTGACAAACCAATGTCCAACCCAAAACACGGCAATTGAGCAAAGTCTAGATAGAATATGGCTGGATCAATGATGATCTCAGAGTCAGTCTTAGGGACCCCATATTTGGATTGCCAATACCAGAGCCATCATTCAACATCAAGCCAAAACAATGCTGGAAAATGGAGTGAAGATATTAAAAATACAGTTGTTGTCATGGGAAATGGTAGGCAGGACTGCTCAACATAAGTTGGAATTGTCAAAGCTATAGCCAATGATAAGGAAGAATATAAACAAGGTAGAATCATGCTTTCTGAAGTAATATACCTTCCAAAGGGAAATACAACCAGCAATCATTGACCCCTTCAACTTGACGTTCAGAAAGTGTAAGAATTTGAAAAGGTTGAGGAGATTGACAAATCCAGTTATTTAAAAGCCAACCAGATTTTGTGACAATTTTGGAAGGTAATTAATTGATGCAAGTTCAAATTTTGATGAAATCATTTTTATTAGCCCTGGAATTGGGGAGGATATCAAAGATACTTCAGAATGGAACATTTTAAATTTCAGAAATGCAATAAAAGGGCCAGACAAAGTACATTGGGAGAAGACAGTGGAAAAAGAGCACTTGAAATTGTATGACATTAGTGTTATTCTGAAAGCGCTATACGACCAACTTTGCTTTTAATATCATTCTAAATCTTATTTGAGAATGGGTTAAACATTTCACTAATATACAATTAATTTTACTTTGGGCATTGATTCTTCAATACATTGTAAATTCAAATAGACCATATAGACGCGATAAAGACGGTTTAGATGCAGCGGAAAGAAAATAGTCAAATTGAGGAAAATTAATAAATGCACCGCGTACTTCATAATCGGACGATACTTAATGAAAAGAATCCAAATCGGAGTACATCCACCTGATTACAAATAAAAAATCAAAATTGAATGTGATCTTATGATTAATCCAATTGTGGGTACTAGTTGAATTTAGTGTTATCAGAGAGATATGTGAGTTAGGCTGAAGTACTCAGTTAGGAATGCTAATAAATACATTACATGATAGCCATGAGTTAGAGAAAAACCGCTGTAGCAGTGGACGAGAGATTTCTCTTCACGTGGTATTTTTAACAGAGAAAAATAAGACTTTGTATAATGGCTGATTTCTTCTTCCTAACATATCAGGGCCCCTATGAATTTAGGTAATGTGCGAAATTCACAAGAAAAACAGAAGATCGAAAATCATAGAGGCATGGAGGATGTATCTGGCATGAATGTATTACACAAGCTTATTACAAAAAAAGAACTATCTATGATGGATATTGTGATTTCACATTTAACACAGCCGTTAAAGGCTAGGAAGTTTAAAGTTAATGAGGTAGTCAAAAAAGTGTTTTACATGCTAAACTAGAAACTCACTTAACATTTCGTCATCGAAAGTCGCCATTAGGTCATCTACAAGCAGCTTTACCTTAATAGACAATTAAAGTTATTCTAGGATTTGATTGGAACATACACAACAGCTTGTTTTCGACATGATACTGTGAATCATTTTGCAGGTAATCTCTTCTCATCAAAATATGGAATGGAATGGGCAGTCAGGAACAAATTCCTCTTGTCTTCTCACTTCTCTCTTGCCAGTGCATAAGACAAATAAGTTTAAGATCTCTGACTTAAATGAATTTGCGGTAAAGATTTTGATGTATGATTGACGAAGTACCGGCAGTCGTGACGCTAGTATATTTTGAAGACGCATAAATTATTATGTACTTCTGCAGCACAACGCTTACCCATTTAGACTAGATTTTTGAAATATCATTCAAATGCTACTGAAATGTGGATAGATCTAATTGCAACATTAATCTGCATCTAAATGAAATTCCTTCAAAACAATGAAAAAATAACGCTATTCCTTTAAATTGAGGAGAAAGTTCTTTTCTGCTTCTTAATCTTAAGTTAATTATAACTGGTTTAAAAGGCATTAATTGTATGGATCAATTATATCGTTGTATCTTTGGGATGATTCTTATTGTATTAATCCTTCATGTGTCTCATTTTTAAACTGTCAAACAAGTAAAGAATACATTTTACATAATGAGCAAAACAACAGTATTAACTTTGCACCAACCGCCTTATTTTGATTTTTTCACCAACAATCATTGACGTCACAATAACAGCAGCACCAATAACTTCTATAACAAAAGCGCAAGCAAAAGCAAAAATATGTCTTTAAACCATAGTTTGAATGGGAGAAATGAAATTACTACCTTTACACCTTCCTAATGCCAATGCTAAATCAATGGAATGATTTACTTTAATTTCTGTGATGTTGAATGAAACTATAGATACCAATGACATGTTAAGTCATGTAGTATCACATAAATATTGTGTCATGTATCAGATTGTATGACCTGCAAATTCTAGTTTCACAAATAACAATAAAAATCTTTGTCATAATGATTGCTGAGAATGTAAAAATTCAAAGATACATTCTCTTTTGGAAAAGAATTAACTCTGCGGAGCAAAGCAAGCACCAACTACTAGGTTAATTTAAAATTATTTGTTGAGTCGAAGATGTACATTATACACTACCGTGCAAGTGTCACGTAACATGGTGGTGGTAAATTCTGTCCAACGTAGCTTCTAGCATTTATTGTTGTAACATATTAGACAAACTCTGACTAATATAGTAACACAATTTAAATTGCTAATTATTCTTTTTTCTTTTTCAAAATAAAATTATAATCTAATTTTTTTCGAGCGCTGGATTGTCACTTTTGCTCCTTCGCCAGAATAATCATGATGTAATTGATTCGGCAACCAAGAAATTCATACTCAATGAAATATCATCTCACCATGTAGGTTTGACAATTTGAAAATGATGCATGGAGTTGTTTCATTCATCCCTTTCAGGTTGAAATATGAATTAAGTCTTACTGTCCATCATATTACACCCCAACGAAAAAAATAATCTCAGCCCTGTTGGGATAGAACACTTTGCACTAGTGTCAGAGCTTGAAAAGTTGAAAGATGGTTACCAAATTCAAATCGAGCTTCTTGTTATGACAAGTCAGAGTGCCGAACGTATGTATTAATGGAAAGTAAATGCTTTGACTTCGGGGAAGCTTTATGCGATGTCGCGTTTAGAATTTTCTTTATATCAGAATGCAAAATGCAGATGTAGTCATAGGATGTAAAATGCCTTGGATGACTGCTCTTAGCATTTTTTCACATTTTGATGCCTAGGTAATTCTTCAGTCACTATACCACCATACCACCACCAAAGAATTTTTTGACTGCACTGCTACTCGCGTTAAATAGAACCAACAAAATTATGTAGTGCATGACAAAAGGAAAAACAATCACTGTGAAGACGAGATACCAAGGGATGCAGCATACATTAGACAATATCATCAAGAATCAAAGATTATTAAGGAAAAAGGAAGTGAGAGGTCACCGGAAGAAATCACAACCATGGTTACAGAGTGAACGACAATCAGCACCAATCAATGACATGACATTAAGTATGTCGAGCACTTTTGAACGCAGTAAAATTATAGTAGTACCTTCCAATAAGGATATTCTTTGTGGAAGAGGGAAATCATTTTTTAACCATGAAGGAAACAGACGATTTAGAGACATTGTAGCCAAGTATATAAATCCATACATAGAGGCGTCACAAAGAACAAAGAGATCCCACATCGTAAAAGCCGTAGTTCATGAAACCTTGGAAACAGGCGCTAGATTTCTTAAGAAAGCGGAGAACAAACAGGAATGGTACGATGGCGGGGGAAAATTTGCAACAGAAAAGGTAAGGGATGTTGATGGTGTTCAACTGAAGTTAATCTTTGAGTAGGATATTAATCATCGTAATTTTTCTTGGCAACAGGTTGGTCATGCCTTAAGAGATGCAACTAGTGATAGGAGTCAGCAATTGTCAAAGAAGGCGTTTTTCTTACATGAACAGAAAAAGCAACAGAACACACTTGGAGGGGAAGAAGATGCACCAAAATGCGATGGTACAGTAACAGAAACTCTTGGATTGGAAACATTTTCAACATTAGCCTATGATTCTCTGCTTGATTGCATGAAAGCGAAGGAAAAGCCTATGCAAACAAGAAGCTGGCAGTCCCCTTGTTTAGAAGTTTCTCAAATGTCGGCTATAAAATATGATGAGGAAATTCCGATATTGGTGGAGAATTTGATTTTCTCAGAGGCATCCTTCAATAAAGATGCGTTTACAGTTTTCTCGGAAAAACACATATATGGATCTGTTGAGTGCAACGATTCGATTGATACTGCTCGTTTAGATATGCATGGCAAGGCAAAGATTCGATTTCCATCACTGGTTTCTCTTGATAATTACGAAAAACCCATAGACATTTTCTTCAGATCAAACAGCATAAGCCAAACCTACCTTGACGATGTCCCGAAGCCAAACCTAATATATGATGAACCGGAACTCACGGTGGCGGTAACTTCAACATTCTCAGGAAAATGCTGTCCTACGGACTTCAATGATTTTGTCCTTATTAGTTACAATCATGAAGATGTTAAAAAGAATTCTGATTGTACTTCTAGCACA
>CAAAJI010000421.1:39076-52695 GCA_900642245.1 Fragilaria radians | reverse complement strand
AGTCCATTGGAAAACAATAGACCAAGCTCATCTATTTTGGAAATACAATGCCGAATACGGATATTTCGAATGAATATGACTAGTGAATTTTTATGTAACGCCATGAGAATTGGGATATTTTTCAGATCAAGAGAGGAATGATAAACATACTATAAAATGTGAATGATAATTCACCACCCATTTGATCAAACTAGAAAGTAGATCCAAATTCATTTTAATCTACAAGTGTTGTCTAAGGTTGGAACAAAGGTATTCCAGAATACTTTGAAGGAGAAAATCTCGCAGACGACCTAGATACTAGGTAAACGTATACAGCTAACTTATACGGAACAACAAGCTTATTGAGACAAACCAAGGAATTATCCCTACCTTTGACGTGATTATTGGCAAAAACGTACTGTGGTGAATAGAAAAACATAGCATCCGCGATGCTCAATGAATTTCCGACCGTTTTTCAAGACGTCACTGATCCGAATCTGCCATACGTATGGAACAAAAACCATTGCCACAAAAACTAACCCCTAAGAAGGCAAATGATTGCCGCCAACAAATCAGTGACACTGTCATTTCAAGCTTTACAATGGCTTTCACAAAGGGAAGGAGTAGTGAGGATGGGCAACAAAACAAAGACCAAGGATTGGCCAAAAGGAGCTGCTTACTAAATTAAATAGTGAAAATTTGGAAGGAAAAAAACCAAACGATATTGTCTCAAAGGTGGAATTGAGAAAGAGGATTAATCAAGTACGTATAATAGTGAGTGGCACAAAATTGATAGCTTCAAAAAGAATGACATAGAGCTTGAATACACACCTCAGCCCTACTGGAGAATAAAAGCGGGATGGTCCATTCCACATGTCAGTTGGTACGTCAATTGAAACGCTACGGACATTATAGCAACTTAATTTTATGATATTAAAATAGAGATGGAGTAAAACTTGAATATAGAAAGAAATATCATTCTACTAGTAGAGTAAGAATTATTCCTTTCCTTTTGCTCACAAAATCCCAATCAAAAATGATCATTAGGCTGTATTTTCCAGATTGCATAAAGAAGACCTAACGCATTTTGCTTGTCGGCGAGATATAGAAATAACACAATGATAAACTTTATTTAAAGTCTTGTGTAGTCTTAGGACTTCTCTCAGTGAGAACTTCGTGACCCTTCTCAAGAGATGTGCGTGAACTCTCTTGAAAATTTAGATGCCGTTCTAAAGTTTCTTCCCAACTATTTAGACAAGTCTCTTCAAGTTGTTCATAATGACAAGCTGGTGGTCAATAAGGATAATTTAGTTTAGCCTCTAAACTCTTTTGTTATTCGATAGCAAACTCTTTAATTGCAACTAAATATAGAGCAATACTATACAGAGCTGGATTGTGTAATTATGATTCTTTCCATTTACAAACATAAGTTAATCGTCTCTTAGCTTAAATAATGAATCATTTATCACAGTTAAACTTGTAGCAGGTAAGTAATATGATAACTTACTTGAAACTATCCATAGCTAGATGAGAAAACATAAGAATATTTTAATTCTAATGATATATGCTATGCACTAACGGAACAGGACGTCTCCTTATACCAGTACACATACGCATTTCCTAGTTTAAAATTCTATTATTAAACTGATATTGTTTATAACCTATTGTGTTAGAGATTTGCTTCTTGATCCTTGAGTCAAAGTAGGACACTTTCTTTATGAAAAAAATTGAAATGAGTTTTGTCAGCTCTTTGTGTTGCTAAGTCACAAGTCCTTCAATTTCGATAAATTTCGGGGCTTGATGAAACAGGTTAGACGTAACCTTACAGCCAAACGATTCTATTAAAAAGTTTTTTCAGAGCTGTGCTGAACCAGGTGAGAAGGGAAGCTTTGGAGTTTCCAGTTACCAGTTATCTAGTGACATGGAAATATCTGAGATAAGACTTAACAGTTACCAGGTGAGCTATCTAAGTACCAGGAATGGCAACTGGTATTGGTTTTTTTAGTAACTGTTATAAGCTGATGATTGATAAACTTGACTGAAGCATTATTTCACAATTGGATAGAGGCGGTGATAGAAGCAAATCATAGTAGAACAAAACCTGCGAAAATGAAAAGCTGCTGACGGATGAAAAAGTAGAAAATCCTAATCAATTTACGCTTGGAAAGAGATATGAAATAGGTTTATCTTTAATAATAGTCAATAACGAGGGGAAAAAAGGAATATGGTATTTGTGGAACTGCTAATGATCATGTAAGGAGAATAAAAGAAAATCACTTAATTGTTTAGCCCTAAACCTTAATCGTTTTTTCCTATGTCGATATCAATAGAACAATTTCTTGGTCCTGTGAAAAATCTTGTAACTTCAAAATCATATGCTATCACGATGGAAGGTGATAAATCTAGGGTAAGATTCTTTGACTACAAACGAGCGAAAAAGTATAACGCCGAAATTCAGAGTCAAAACAATCACAACTCCATTGAAAACATTGTCGATTATGAGGGCACGACCACGAATCTAGCCAGAGGCGAAACCTTTGAAAACGAAGTACCAGTAGGAGCCTTTGCTGTTGTTGGTAATTTCGAAGATGTAGAGCAGCGGAGTTTGCCTGATGAAGGTTTAGCCACAACAGAATCAACGAAAAACTTCTCAGCAATTGCAATCACCAGTGCTCGAATAGTGAACGACGATGTTGTGAATGCGGTTCCGATAAAGGGCTTGAGATGCAGGATTTTGCAATTGTTTCATTATTACTATCGATAGGTATTACCCTTGCTGTCATTTTCACACGAAGTGTCTGAAAAGATCCAAATCTTATCATGACCAAAGATGCTTTCGTAGAAAGCCTTAAACCGCTTCTGACCAAAACATCTCGTCAAGAATTGGAAATATCTGGATCAGTAACAGCACTGGCTCTTAAGTGGCTATTGAGTAAGCCCAATTTGAGGCTTTCTCTTTTGATCGCCAAGTCCAGCGCTTTGCTATGGCAACATTCTACTATTCAACTGAGGGAGGATCATGGAATCAAAACAAAGGTTGGTTAGTAGAAGATGATGAGTGTACTTGGTACAAGACTACATGTGTGAATGGAATTCTGCAAGTGCTTTCACTGCCAAGCAATAACTTGAATGGATCAATCCCAAAAGAGATTTCTTTGCTTAGCTCTCTAGAGGCATTGGATTTGGATTCAAATAAGTTAACAGGTTCAATTCCAATGGAAATTAAAAGATTGTCTTCACTCATCAGTCTCAATTTGGGAAATAATGACCTTAAGGGTTCAATTCCTTCAGAAATTGGAAGTTTGTACAAACTGAAGGAACTTTTTATACCCCGGAATTCAATATCAGGAGAAATTCCAAATGAAATAGCTGCATGTACTGAACTTATGATCTTGGATCTCTATGGAAATTCTTTACTGACAGGATCCATTCCAAGTGAAATAGGACAGTGTACAGATCTTACTTATTTGGATCTTGGTACCTCAAGTTTAAATGGATTCATTCCAAGTGAAATTGGTCAGCTTTCAAAACTTGCTGAGTTGAATCTGGCCTTCAATCCTTTGAATGGATCAATTCCAACTGAAATAGGTCAATGTGTATCACTTACACATTTTGATGTTATTGACTCAAGTTTAAGTGGAACAATTCCAAGTGAAATAGGTCAGTGTACAGATCTTACAACATTACACCTTAGAAACAGTAACCTGGATGGATCCATTCCAAGTGAAATAGGTCAGCTTTCAATACTTTTTGAGTTGAATCTTGCTCTCAATCCCTTTCATGGAACAATTCCAAGTGAAATAGGTCAATGTACATCACTTACACATTTGGTTCTTAGTGACTCAAGTTTAAGTGGAACCATTCCAAGTGAAATTGGTGAGTGTACAGATCTTACAACATTTAGTCTTAGAAACAATGACTTGGATGGATCCATTCCAAGTGAAACAGGTCAGTTAACAGGAATTACTTTGTTGACTCTTGCTGCGAACCCCTTAGATGGATCAATTCCAAGTGAAATAGGTCAGTGCACAGCACTTACATATTTGGATCTTGGTGCCTCAAGTTTGAGTGGATCCATTCCAAGTGAATTTGGTCTATTTATTGAGCTCAAGGAGCTACGTCTTAGCTACTGTAATTTGAATGGCTCCATTCCAATTGAAATTGCTGCTATGACAAATTTGGAGCTATGGAGTAGTCGTCAAACTTTATTGACTGGTTCTATCCCTGAAAGCCTTTGCAATCCAAGAATGATAGTTGATGTTGAAAGTAATATTGAATGCACTTGTTGTCCTTAAAGGAATGCAGAAATCTCTAATCTTTGATATATCAAATTTACATGGAAACTAGTGCAGCAACTTGTTATTGAATATATGCATTCCTTCAACTTATCTTGACAACAGTCATTTGTTTTAGCATTAAATTTGACAAAGTGTTACTGAATGTAGAAGGTGCAATAACACCAATGCAAAAGGTGCTATAATAGAGAATGGAATATGCAATGGTTGATCTTCAATGCAATACATTTCTCTTGTAAGATGTATTGATATATATTTGCAACACTATTGCAACTAGGAACCATATATATTTTGAGGTCCAAGGATTGGTTCAAGTTTTGAAGGTTGATTTTTTTTCACATTGAAAAATTATTGCAAATAATATTCAACATTTATTATGCCTCATTTATACCATGCTAGTTTCTTTAATGCAGTAGCATTGATTTGAGCCACATGTCTTCATCCTCCGGATATTTATATTGACAATCTTGGAATGGATCTTTCCTGTCCTAACTTGTCATTTCCGTATCCTTACGGTTAAACACGTAACATCCCCACCAGCTGATTGGAAAAATAATTGCACATTTGATAGGCCTCATTCAATGCAAAGGTCTAGTAAACCTATTCCTCCAGGCACTGAGGATTCTGTGACTAGTTTACCAGCCATGGTGTTTGAGTATCTCATCTTTTGGAGAAATTTAGCATTTTAGGCTTTGATGCATTACGTAAGCCATTGCCATCAAGATTTGACTTGTATAACATATATTTCATTGTAGGGGCTCAAATGTGTAAGACCTCATAGTCTTTGGCATAAAGGAAATTCTGTTGAAAAATACAACCAAATCTATTGCATACTTCATTTGACTGCTTCATTAGTCCAGGTTCTTGGGACTACATGAGATGTGCTTTTCGCCATAAATTTGTCTCTCATCAGTTTTCATGTAGTGTTAAGTCTTTCATCAGAGCAAATTCCATTCTATTGAATTTTAATGCAAACTTCTCTCCGCTCTAGTCCGAAATCCTATTCCATCTGTTGTGGTCCCTTTTCATTAAATTAATTCATTGTTTTGACTTTGCTGGTTAAGATGTATGATGCGTGTTGACATCATTCAAATATACGGAGTTGATTGATTTTCTCAGCGTACTTTCTTGATGCGGATATCAGATTTCCTCTGCATCTTTATTGCCTTTTGAGGGAGGCTAGAGAGTATTAGCCATACATGTTGGTTTTTTCCAGACTCTCGACCCGTTCCACAAAATTGTGGATTCACTGTTTTAATATACTTCCCTTCTTTCCATTACCCTATATTAGTTACATAGTACTTCACATGCTGTAAACACATGACCATGCATCCTTACTCCGCCAAAGGATAGGAGCTCAGAAACACTATGGCAATTTATTCTATTGATTGATCGTTGCTTCCCATGTTATTGTCCATATTTCCAGGTCCTGCAATCTTGACATTAAAATTTCTTTTTATAGATGATAGTCCTTTGACATTCTTGAAATTTGATCTCTGGATCTCCGGTAAATGAGTAATGATGTACATACACATTGTTAAGATTTGCCTTACTGTTTTTTGTACTGTAGATAGGACCAATTGCTTCATATTTGTTGCAATAAACTAAAAATCATTGCTCATATATGAGGTGGATCATTGATTTCACTTCTAAATTTCATTCTCTGCGTCTCTACAGTGCTTACAAAGTGCTCTATCCGTGGTTGTCTTGAAGAGTATTATACACACACTGACCCTATGACTCAATTTGACACAGATTCCGGTCCTGTGGGAATAGATAACAGGTACTCTATATCCTTCTCCCTCAAGAAGGCTAACTGTTCCTTCCCTGTACTCAAACAACTGCAAGTTTTGGGAGAACTTGAGTGTCTAAAATGCACATTGGCACCCTATGGTGGAACTGCGATGACAATCAATGTGGCACTCACCAATTTCTGATAACTAACTCATACTATGTTCCAGAAGGGTTAGTCCGACTTCAGAAAATCTTGAGTGCACTTTGGCATTTTTAAATAAGCTACAATTTCGGTAGGCCGTTTCAACCGCACTACTAGTTTAATTCATTAAGCTATGGGTTTAGTTAGTGTGTTGAATAGTTAGTGTTGGACCTTATTACATCTCTTCATCAAAACAAGTTGAGTGTCGTAACTACAATTCATTGATTAATGCTGAGACTGCCTTGATTTTTTCATTTTTAGTGGTTTTACTAGATCTTTTTGTGATTTCAATTTAAGTGTGAAGAGGCTGACACGGTTAAACGTTAGGTTTCAAGATAAGTAATCTTACTTTCCAAACGTTTTTGCTGATGGTTTTTTAGCGCTGGTCTGGTTTTAAGGTAGACACTAACCTTCTAATCATCCAAAAGGACTAAACTGATATCATTTCATATTAACTTTCCTTTCCAAAGGTTGGGCGTTTACTTTCATCTTCCATTAAGCTAGCGTTGCATGTAGGAGCACTATTCATTGCATTAAAAAATCCTGACCTTGGTTGTCTATTTACACTCCATATAGAAATTTACAAGCATGTTTTCTGGATGATACTTTTCATAAATTTCTTCATTGTTGAAATACTTAAGTCAAATTGTTCTGCCTTCATGTTTCCTAGTTTTGTTTCCCAATTTTCTTGTTTGACTTCCTCATTCACAGCTTCAAATTCCGTTTAGGTCTAACGTTATCCCCGTCCTCAATTTATTGCTCTTGACAATGGGGTCAAATTCAAATGTGAGTTCAAGCAGATGTGTGAGAGCTATGGCATTAAAGCCAAATAGACTACACGTTTTAATCCTCAAGCAATTGCAATCTTTGAGCAAGTCCACAAGGTGCTCAATAAAATGCTCAGATCATAAAAACAAGAAACTTTATCACACAAGACTATATCCAATCTCACACTCTCAAGAATGCCCCATGCTTACTAAAGCTAAGCCAGACAACACCTTAGGATCTCTAGCTGATTTGAGAGAATGAAGCAAGAAGATAAAAAGATATACCTTCCCAATACATAAGATAAATGATCTCATGCAAAGATTAGAAGGATTCTATCTTGCAACATCATTAGATGTAAACATGGGTTACTATCACATAGGACTGACTCCTTATGCAACTACCCTCTGCACTATGGCGTTACTGTAGAGTAAATACAAGTATTTGAGACTTCCCGTTTAGTCCAGACATTTTCTGAGAGAAAATGAGTGAATCAATGTTTGGTCTGGAATTTGCCAGAGGTTACTTCAATGAACTAGTAGTGTCAAAAGATACCTATTAGAGTCATCAAAAACACCTAGAAGACTTGTTCTATCAGATTGGGAAGTGCAAGATTGAAAATCAATGCCTCAAAAAACCATATCTGCTGTGATGAACTTGAATATCTAGGCTACCTTATAAATAGGAGAGGAGTTAGACCCACTATTAATGGGTGGAAGTTATAGTGAAAACAGATGCGCCAAAGATTAGAAAGCAGTTAAGAAGATGGTTACGTATTATGGGGACTTGTGGCCACATAGGTCACACCTATTAGGACCATTATATCCCCTCACCTCATCTACAGCAAAATGGGATGATCAATAGCAAACAAAGTATTGCTTACATATCCAAATTTCAATAAAACGTTTGAAATGCACACAGATGCAAGAGACAATTGGGAAGACCTGTGGGCTTCTATAGCAGAAAGTTAAACCCGGCACAAACCGGGTATACCACCACAGGACAAGAATTACTTTCCATTGTGGAAACACTTTAAGAATTTACGAACAATCTATTAGAACAACAAATACATGAAAATCTAACATACAAAAACTTCAATTCGGACATAGTTATGAGATGGAGACTTTTCATAGAAGAACCTAAACAGTTCATTTGGAACAAAATGTTGGAAATGCAACTAGGTCAAAGTTACAAGTCATCTGTATGTAACTCAAGTGGCCAAGACGTTTTCCTCCCTCTGTATGATGTATTTATATTTGAAAATCATGAGAATTTTAGAATTATAGATCTTCCCTTAGGAGTTAATGAGTGTCAAATATATCATAGTGCCTTGATGATATCTAAAGTGAACTAGATTGTTTACATCAAATTTATATAATGGACATGTCAGAGAATGACCCAGATAGGTCATGGGAATGTACCAAGGTGCCCAAACATTTTGAAGAAATTGGTGTGGACACAAGCACTAATCATAAATTCCTAGTAGAATGGAATGACATAAAAAATCACCGTAATGAGTTCAGAAAGAGTTTGCCCTTACGGTGACTATAGCAATCTTCTCTATTGCTAAGATAGACAATAGTAAATTAAGTTATAGGATAACAAATTACTCAAAGTAATGATCTATAATTTAATTATATTTTAGAATAAATTTTTAATGATGTATGGCACGTGATCGAAGAAAATTGTACGCTTCGGTAAGAGGCTTATCTCTAACTAGTTCTTCAATAACTGTATCCGTGCCAACGTTCTGAGCATTCTGAACAAACTGACACTTCTCATTATCATCATCGTCCCATGCCTTCTGTTCAAGTAGAACGAATTTTGTAAGGCGATTTCATAGTCTTGGATCCAATTAAATTAACCCTGCCTATAATTCCTGTGAAAAACGGAAATGATGACATTTTCAAGTTTCTTCATCCCAACATTCTGATAATTATCCGTTTCATATTGTTTAACGAGCTAATTTGATATTATGTAGGTCAATTGTAATGGGGCAGTACAATGCTGTGGAAGGCACTTATAGCATAAGAAGAAAAATACATGATACAGCTCCTGTAAATGACGTATGTTTACATAAAACAGTTGGGTTAGATAATGAGGTCCAACATCAATGACTCAATACAATAGTTAAGCACATAGGGTAGTCAATCAACCTAAGTGTGCAAACAAAGCAACCGATCCAAAATAGGGCGCCAAAGCGCACTCAAGATTCTCTGTAAATTTCAGTGATCAATATAGAATCCTTACAGGGATGTATTAGTGGACAATATCAGATAAGTCAATTTTTGCTAGTTTTCCAATGGATGTAGGTATTATACCTCCTAAACCACTACAAAAACTGTAAAAATTCAAATATTGCATACTGATGAGACATCCAACCTCAATAGGTATTGTACCTCCGTAAAATTGTAAAATAGTTAATTTTGTTTACAACCCAATTTGTGTTGAAATTTCCTTTACATTGTCACTAGTACTAACAACTGTATTGAGACAAGTTTTCAGATCTGGCACTTTTGCATGCAACTGTTTTCTCTACTTCAGATCGCAAGCAACTAATTTATCTCCTTCAGAAGCATTGGTGTGCTTGTATACACCCCCCCCCCCCCCCCCCCCCGACTGGGGATAGATGCTGTTTTCCGTGTAGGAGTTTTCATCTTCATCTAAAACGTTTTGTTGGTTTTTTCTTAATAGTTTTTTATCCTGTAAGATTTCAGCTGATGAAACAAGTTGCATAAAGTGAGATCATTAAAACAAGATATTTGTCATTGTCATCACATTTGGCTTACACGAGTGCCTAATAAGTAAGGCTGAATAATTAAGAGAATGAAAGTTGTATCATGATGTTGATAATACTTTAATGGTCAGATAATGCAAAGCAGTAAAATACTTCCAGAAAAATATATTTTCCCAACAAAAAAAACTGCAAAAAAAGGCTAGTAGTGACTAATTATGATATACACCAACTATCTGTCATAGGGTCACACTTAATGCTAAAACCCATTGCATGAAGGGACTGTTCCGACAACCCAAAAAGTAATCACCATCAATGTTGAAAAATATCTGAGAATTGTATCATTGAAAACAAATCAGAAGGTAGATAGTTATTTGGCACATGATAGATGCGGCTGTCTGGGTGTAATTTATTTTCACCCCAAAGTGGTATGACCCCAGTTGATGGGCCAGTAGTTTAATCCCCAATCACTGACTTCACGCGCGATGGATAACCCATCGTAGACATTCTTGAGATCATACATTGGGCTCTCAGTAAAATTATAGAAGGTTGCATTGTCAACAATCCACATCCCACAATAGTTTTGTGTGTGCAGAATGTAAGTCTCATTGTGGATGGATAGTATATCTTGGTTGCTGTACTGCCAGGTAGCATCAACCACAAACTCTCAGTTCTTCTCATCAACTTCAATACGTACGAAGCCAACATTGTACCTATTAGATAGTGCCATGTCTTTGTAATGAAGCCAATAATCAATTGCTTCTTTTGCTGGACGGCCACAAATAGACTGACAGCCAAAGATGATGGGGAGAATGGAAGGGTAGATTGTGCTAACTTTTTTGTGCATCCCACACCGACAATTCAAATCGTTGGAGTCACAATGACTACCTGGGCAAAGAATATTAGGTGTATCACAGTAACTGGTTAGAGGGCGTTGAAAACTGAAAAATGACTGCGTTTTCGTCAACTTGCGACTGAAATAGTCACAATGACTATATGGGCGACGAATATCAAGTATATCACAGTAATTGGTTACAGGGCCGTGAAAAAAGGAAAAAAACTAAAAAAACCCGATAAATGACTGCAGTTCCGTCAAATCCAATTAACTTGCGACTGAAATTAGGGATTAGGGATTGGGCTAGGGTTTAGGGTATTTCCAAAAGGGATGACTGACGATATCTGAATGATGAATAGTGGTTCATTAAAATGTTGATGATTATTATTCCTAAAACAAATGATGGTTGTGATGCAAAACAGTACAGGATCATCATCTCCACATGAAATATGTTGCAACAATTATGATCCAGTACTTATTCATGAAATCAAATACATCCAAGAGTGATGATTGTTCATAGAGGAATGATCTAAAGTGGATTGTCAAGTTTTGAATACTCATTATTGATCAAAGACAATGATGGGTAACAATGCTGAATATCACATTAACACCATCACATGTAGTATCTAACACCTATTCATATTATTTACATTAGATACTTCCAATAGTGTTGATTGATCATATATCAAGTTTTGATGACACACATTATTGATCAAAGACAATGATGGTGGTAACAATGCTGAATATCACATCAACATCATCACGTGTAATGCCTAACACCTATTTTGATCTAACATATATGATTGACATTAGATACTTCCAATAGTGATTATTGATGAAATGTGATTGATCTAGAATGGAAAATCAAGATGTCAATGATATCAATACTCAAGGTCCTGTTCATCAACATGTAATGACTTTTATCATTACCATTATCATTATTAAAACATGATTCTTGGCATACCATCATCACATGTTGATTCATCTGATGATCTGTATCCACGCTTCCTGAATTAATCTTTTTGTATGAAATGATTTTGCTTTGATGAAATTCATTGATGAAGTGATGACCAGCCATGCTGACTTATTCTTTTATTATTATTGATATTTGTGCTATGACAATGAATAATCCTTTATCTATCTCCATGAAATGAAACTTCATCCCTTCATGTTCTGCAGTCATTTGTTGTCAATAAACAATTGATCCAATGTATGCACAGTGACCCAAAAATTTTGGACCCAGTCCAGTGCACAGGGACGAAACTTTTTGGACCCTTTTCCAGTGCACAGGGACGAAAAGGTTTTGGACCCTGTTCCAGTGCACAGGAATGAAAATGTTTCGGATGCTTCAATGATGAGCATTTTTATCCATCCAGTGGTGGGACTGCCACTTTATCTGTAGGTCTCATTGGGAGACAAAGCTCAGTACGATGTTATGTTCCCGAAGTCTCGCAACTGCAACTCCCAGCTGCCCGGGAAAATTCATTCACACATCACCAGTAAAAGGAAAACTCACCAATGCAATTCAAGAATCCGCGTAATGTCTTTTGTTTGATGACTAACAATTTTGGGAAATTGTGAATTATGAATTTCGGATCTTTGTACGCGAACGCACGACTTGTCACCCGAGCTGTTTCTCAAGAATTGCACATGACTAAACCCAGAAGGTGTAGATAAGTTAAATAGATAAAGATGGAGAGATTAGAGTTAAAAACTATAACACAAGGAAGGATGTTAAGTCTAGAACTAAACCTTCTCTTGAAAAGCTAACCTTCTCTTACTGAAAAGGTTGCTTCTCTTGAAATTTATCCAAGAGTCTTGTGACTAGTTAGTTTATCTAACTATTTGTCTTTAGCAAGATTAGTTTTGTGTTCTAGTCTTGGCAGGATTCATTTTATGTCATCTGCTTCCTCTAATGGTGCCATTAAGTACAGAACGCATCTGCGTATAGACGCGCACTGTACGTAGATACCTTTTCGTATCTTAAGGCTGCCGTTGGAATAAGCTTGCACTACTTGGTACGGTCCGTCCCTTTTTGGGCTTAACTTCCTTTGAAGTATTCCTCTGTCAAGTAATACTTGATCATTGACCATATATTCATGTTTAACTTATTTTGAGTTTTCTTTGTGTGTGTTGGCATCAGAGGTCTCTTGTGTACGTTTTTTGATATCTTTATACACAGTAGTATAAAAGATAGATCAAACAGTGTGTCTATTCCAAAGACTTTTTGTGCTGGTGTAGCATTTAGTACAGTGTGAACTGTAGAGTGTATAGCCTAGGTGCAATTGGCTAAGATTTGCAACAATGGATCTTAATTGGGGTTAAGGTTAGGGGCCAATCCCGTGTCATCAGTTGTAAACTGACCATTCATTGTACTCAAAGTGGTTTTCTTCTCTGAACTTTGTTTAATAATATCCTTGGAGGTATAAGCTTCAAGAATTATGCTGCTACTAGCGCTGGTATCAGTCAGTGCTTGAAGCACATGTTCCTCATTGAGGGTCACCACTAATTCAGTGGTTGAGTGAGAATTCTCAACCAGTTTTATGCTAGGTCTACTCATGGTAGGAAGAGATAAAAAATACTCTTCCATTTCATCACTACTATTAGTTCAATTCATCTCAGTTGAGACTAGGGACTCAGCCTTCCTCTTTTTAGGATTGTCTGTCCTTGCAGTGTCCTTGCAGGTTTC
The DNA here is from genome assembly GCA_900642245.1 of Fragilaria radians. Lineage (NCBI taxonomy): Eukaryota > Bacillariophyta > Fragilariophyceae > Fragilariales > Fragilariaceae > Fragilaria > Fragilaria radians. Next base: position 39,462 of record CAAAJI010000421.1, on the reverse strand, counting down.
AAGTGTTTCTTCTTAAGTCCTTGACTTGCGTTTGCTCCTTGAGTATCAATGAAGTATGCATGGGACATTTGAAGTTACTAAAATCTGATTCAGCTAGAAGTGCTAGGACTTCCTCTTCCTGCATCTGTTTAGGTCATCAATGTCTAGTCTAGATTATGCATCTGCCACAACATTTTTCTTTCCTGGGAGGTATTCACATGATACTCCATGTGAAGACCAGCGTGAAACACAATCTGAAGCTTTTAATTAATTTAAGGTATTATTTTATGGTCTGCATAGACTATAACTGGATAGCCCAACAAGATATTTTTGTATTCTTTGCAGGTTTCAATAGGGGATAGCGACTCACATTCTGTTGTGGAGTATTTTCTGTTACTCCCCACGGG
>CAAAJI010000421.1:5409-25976 GCA_900642245.1 Fragilaria radians | reverse complement strand
ACTTCTCAAGAGTGCTATTCAACTCTCGCATTTATTTTGACACACATCTCAAAGTTATCATGCTTTGTAATGAATTGAATAAACAAACCATAGGAGAAAAAACAAATAAAGAGATTCGTGAACTTTTGCAAATTCTGGTAAATTTGAAGAGCCTTAAAATGATGCTTGCAACTAAGATGATTGATAAGGTGAAAATTAAAATCAAGATGATGCTGACTTTCCAATTGATACAATTTTGTTTAATTGTGAAAAGGTTTGACTTTGCCAGAAAAACTCTCAAATTGCTTGATGATTTCAATGATAATCTCTTTTGTACTATTGACAGAGTAAGCATTCAGAATATTATTGATAACATAGAAGAATGTGCGAGAAATAACTCCATGTCTTGGACACAATACTTTATGGCTTATTTTGATCTGTTTGCTGTTACAATGGGCACAACAGGACCAAAAACATGAATAATCATTTATCAACTTTGGTGATTATGAGACAGGAAAGGTAGCTAATGTATTACATGAGAGCAAGTACATGCATGAGGAATTTAATTCAGCAATAGTTTTAATCAATATTACAGAGATTACAGTTTAGTTCTGTAGAGGGTCTCTAACACGCTTAAACGTAAGGTATACATTAGGAGTCCTCTTCTTTTATTGATATTGTAATTGGAGTTTTGAGTCAAGTCTGTTTAGTTTGAGTTTGAATCAATATCAATTTGAAGATGACGTATTAGCCTACATGGAACAAGAACTTCTTAGCCATGGCCAAGCAATCATATTTGAAAGATGTTTTGTTGGGTGAGGTTCAGATTCCAAAAACCAAGAACTTGTTGTAAAAACAGAAGGAAGAAGACTAAAATAATGAGTGTAAATGAGATGCCTTTACAGATTTGATGCTTTCAGTTGATTTCATCTGTAGTGCAGGTAAGATTGTCATTGGGATTGATAAGATTTGCAACATGTAAATGCAAATTGCTTTAAAATAAAGAGAAAGAATCAGAATCAAGGAAAAATAAATTTAGAGTCATTTATGGTTTTGTGATGTGAGGATATTAAAATAAGACCTGTTTGGCAATGATGTTGCCAATCCGTTCAAAAGCCTTCTGTTGGTCATGTCCCAATTGTACTTGGATTCGTAATAATCAAAAATATCTAAAACTTGCCAAAGAAGAGCATTGGATAATTAGTATTTGCAATATGTACTAGAATAGCTTAACCACATCTTAACGATTCAGAACGGAAATTATAGTAAAATTTTCCACTAAAGATAGCGAAATAAACATGACTATTTTAGCGAAAGCTTGCTAAAAATATAAGAGGTAGAAAACTAAATTATAGGCTCACTATTCACACAAAATAATATTTTGTAGCATAAATTTATTTAAAACTAATTTATCTCTCCAGTTTATCACGACCCAGACTCCCTCAGCTACAAAGGTAAGTACAAAAGTAAGAAAAACTTGTGTTTGTTTTGTTTGTTGCATCAACACTTGTCTCGTCGTGTGCTTATTGTCATTTTTATCAAAAATTCCTTTTTTGCTTGTGTCCCCAATGGTCCTTACATTAACCTAACACATCAGAGAGACGACGCTATAAAACAAGAAAAGAAAAGTCTATAAGATTGTAGTGGCATAGCTACAGAAAAATAGCTAGCCAGGAATGCTTGTTGGAAGGTAATTTCATGTTTGATTATTTAATAAATGTTTAGGACAATATGTGTGAAAGAAAATTGTTGAGAGATAATAGAATAATTTGACGATCGTTATTTAAATAAATATCCAGGTAAGAAATTTAGTGAATATGTGAAAAGAATTTAATTAGAAGAAAGAGGAAATTTGGTTAGAAAACATATGTTGGAGATGAAATTTCAAGAAATAGTAGTTACAAAGTAGTGTAATCTATCTCTTTTAAATTAATGTTACAACCTCATATAATTGATTTTTAGAAGTGTTTTTCGCTCTTTTCAAATTGTTCAAACAAGAGATTATCATCTCTATTCAAGAACTCAAAGTCTAAGTCCCTAAGCCTAAGAGAATTGTTTTAGGAAGCAACAATGCTAGATGGCTTGAAATTAAAGGGGAGGATTTGTAATGTATGTACACTGCGGCAGCAAAATATCTGGAATATCAAAGAATCTGGGGTGACCCTGGTGCAATCACATTGATGGATGGGACTACCAGCCAAGTTGACAATTTAGGACATAAATGCATGTGTTCAGTTTCTATGCTAGCAATATATACTGCATGTGGGATCCAAGTTTTATGTGGGTCTATCTAACTCAAGATAGTTTTAGAGCGACAAAATCTTCTATAAAGAACCCAAGAAAGTTAACTTCTACCATCATAGGGTTACTGACATCTATGAAGGAAAATTAGAAAGACTACAAACAGCAACAATGGTAACATGAGCAATATTGTCAGCCAAAAGAAGACGTTTTGGGTTGTATGAGAGCTAAGCAAGAATGACCACTATAAACAAGATCATCATAATGACAATTAAGTCCATGATCGCAAATTACTACCATGAAAGTAAGATAGCGATGGTGTAAAAATTCAATATGGAAAGAAATACCATTCTACTACTAGAGTAAGACAGTAAATTTCCTGCTGCTCATGAAATCCCAATTTAGCATGATCCTTAGGCTGTATTTCCCACGTTGTATATAGGAAAAGCTTTTTGCTCTATGGTGAGATATAGAAATAACATAATGATAAATTATGATCTATTTTAGATTAGTTTTATTCTTTAGTCTTGTGCAGTCTTAGAACTTCTCTGTGTGAGAACTTCTTGACCCTTCTCAAGATATGTTTGTGAACCCTCTTGAAGATTTAGATCTTGTTCTAAAGCTTCTTTCCAACTGTGTAGACAAATCACTTCAATCTGTTTATAAGGACAAGTTGGTGGTCAATAAGGATAATTTAGTTTAGCCTTTAGACTCTTTTGTGATTTCAGAGCAAACTCCATAATTGCACCTTTATAAACATCATTATTATAGCCATCCTATATTGGATACGGTGATGGATTGTTTAATGATACTTTCCATTTGTAAACATTCTTTAATCTTCAGTAAGCTTAACTAGTGAATCATTTATCATAGTTAAACTTGTGATATGTATGTAATAGGATAGTTGACTTGTACCTACCTTTAAACTAATTAATTTGTTCTATTGCTAACTAGAATGTCTTCTCTTTGCTGTTCTTGCAAACCATCCACTGGCTTGATCAAGCATACTGAGAAGAGTGTGTCTTGAGTGGTGTCTTTATTGTAAAGGACCCACCAAATTTACACAAGTATGACCCAGGGGTCAGATTCTGCTGTTTTGGGAGGCAAGAGACCATATTACCTGAGCAGCAAAAGGAATTTTGATATTTGCTCTGTTGCAACCCCCCCCATGGATTTTTGACGATGCGGGGAAGTAATACATGCAAGCAACTACAGGCAGACCAGGTCTGTTTTTGACCGAGTATTTCTCAAAAAACGAGTGCGCGAGGAAATGAACTAATTTTCATAGTACCAGATGTTACACTTTCAGTTTCTTTTTCACACCACAACCGAAGCCGAAGCCGAAGCCGAAGCCGAAGCCGAAGCCGAAGCCAAAGCCACAAGTGAATCAAGATGAAACAGGCTAAATTATTAGGAGTGAAATCTCTCAAATCAAAACAAGACAAAGCACATTCCATCGACAGTCAGAATGACAACATCTTTCATGATGAAAGGAGTAACTTTGATAACGAGCGAACTGTCAATTATGAGGTAACAAGGATGAATTTGGACATGGGTGAATTGTTGGAAACCAATGTATCCGTGGGAGCTTTCCCAATTCCTGGTATCATTGGAAGATTGGATGATGTGGAACAATTAAGCGTACCTAACAGAAGCTTATCGAATGTACCATCAAGTAAAGAATTGACTTCAATTGCGATCACAACTGCCAGATTAGTCGATGATGATGTAGTAAATGCGGTTCCAATACAGGGATCAAGGTATAAGCTTCTTCTAACTTTTTCACTAATCCTGTTGGTGGGAATCATAATCATTGTTGTCGTTTTGACACTCAGGTTCACGAATTATCCCACGAATGATCCCAAGAATGCTTCACCAGATGAAATTGCTCTTTCAGAAAAGCTGAAATCACTTCTGACGAATACATCTCGTCAAGAAATGGACATTCCTGACTCACCATTATTCCGGGCTCTTGACTGGCTATTGTACAAGTCCAATTTCAAGGCGTACTCTTTTGATCGCCAAGTTCAACGCTTTGCCATGGTAGCATTCTATTATTCAACCAATGGAGGATCATGGAATGATCAGAATGACTGGTTAATACACGATGATGAGTGTTCCTGGCATCAAATTGGCTACGATGAAAAATGTGTGGATAAAACTTTGCAAGTTCTTTCATTGCCAAGCAATAATTTGAATGGACCAATTCCAGAAGTAATTGCTTTGCTTAGCAATCTAGAAGTACTGATTTTAAGCTCAAATGAGTTATCAAGTTCTAATCCTATTGCAATCAAAAGCTTGACATCACTGACTGGCCTCAATTTGGAATATAATAAACTTACAGGTATGATTCCTTCAGAAGTTGGAAGTTTGAAAAAATTGAAGGAATTTAACATTCTCTGGAACTCAATTACGGGAGAAATTCCAAATAAAATAAGCAATTGTAATGAGCTTACTGATTTGGATATTGGTATGACAAATCTAACTGGATCCATTCCAAGTGAGATTGGGGCACTGACAAAGTTGAAATATATCTCAATGTATAACAACTCTATGGTTGGGACCATTCCAACTGAAATTGGTCAGATGATTCAACTTATTACTTTAAATCTTGCTTTTAACCCCTTAATTGGATTGATTCCCAGTGAAATTGGTCAGTGTACAGAACTCACTTACTTGGATATTGGTGAGACAAATCTGAATGGATCCATTCCAAGTGAAATTGGTGCACTGACAAAGTTGGAATTTATCTCAATGTATGATAACTCTATGATTGGGAGCATTCCAACTGAAATTGGTCAACTGACATACCTTACTAAGCTATATCTTGCTTATAATTCTATAAGTGGATTTATTCCCAGTGAAATTGGTCAGTGTACAGAACTCACTTACTTGGATATTGGTGAGACAAATCTGAATGGATCCATTCCAAGTGAAATTGGTGCACTGACAAAGTTGGAATTTATCTCAATCTATGATAATTCTATGGTTGGAACCATTCCAACTGAAATTGGTCAGCTGACATCCCTGACTGAACTGTTTCTATCTTACAATTCTCTAAGTGGATCTATTCCCAGTGAGTTTGCTGCACTTCAGAAATTGCAAAAGCTTGGTATTTTTCAAACTGGTGTAGCTGGAACTATTCCTGTATCACTGTGCAATAACTTTTCTGAATTTAATGTGGATAGCATTATTGGATGCACTTGCTGCTATTGAATGAAGTCAGATTAAATTGATGGCTCAACGCTGACAATTTATTATCTGCTTGCTGGTGGTGTAGACTTGATCCTAACAATCTTTAATATAGGTATTTTGAATGTGTAGCATTGGTATTTTGGAAGCTTCAAGTAACAACTATTGGAAAACAGTTTGGATATTCCAGGATATTATGAATAATCAAAGGTTGTGAAGACTTTGCAAATACAGGAGTATTGAAATATTTTAATTTGTCATAATAATATTAATCTTTCAGCTGATCAATTTTTTTAGTTCTCATGGGCTAACTCCCTAAGAGTAAATGCCTATAGTTTGGTCTGCTGTGGCTTTGACGATAAGGTTGTTGTAAATGGTGTACAGGAATTGGCAATGGATCTAAGTCTATTGGAATGTCCCTTACGTCCATTCAAGAATTAGTTTTTTTGTCTAGCTATTTCATTAAGGATATATGGAAATTCATGAAGCAAGTGAGTCAGCAAATGTGTGAGTCCACTCTTACTATAAGATGGATATTAGTGATCACAATTTTTAATGCAACTTGCTATTCTAATCTTTTCTCTTGATTTTCTTCATCATAAAAGAAGACTTGCCAACATGAGTCATCAGCATATAGCATGTGATCTACATTATTCTATCAAAGGCTTATCTCTAATTGATTCTTCAAATACTGTGTCAACCGTGCCAACGTTCTGAATATTCTGGACGAATCAACATCACTTACTGTCATCAACATCCCATGCCTTCTGTCCAAGAAAAACATTGTGAAGGCATCTTTCTAATCTTGAATCCATATAAATGAACCTCCCCTATAATGCCCATGGAAAACGGTGGTAATCACATTTTCAAGCTATTTAATCCTAACATTACGGTTACTCTCAATTTCATATCGGTCAACTAACTGGGGCCATGACCGAATGCCATCTTGTTTTATCCTCTTCTCCATTGAAATCCTTTGTCTTACACTACCTTGACATGCGCTCAAAAATGAACAATACAAGGTGCATGACTCTTTCTTGATCTAGGAAGCAGATGGGACTTCATCCAAGAAGCCTATGAAACATTCACTTCTTTTTTCATAGCACGTTGCCTTGAAATATGGATCAAAAAGATAACCTGCACCAATTTGCCCGTAATGTCCATCAACATTATTCCAAAACACTTCAAAAAGGTCAAAACTGACATCCCATATGACTCTTGGGTTGATCATACAGCTGCCCAAATAACTGATCTTGCCTTAATTGTATTCAAAAAAGAATTGAGGTGGTCTGGCATTTGATTAAGATCTTCCTTTAGATATTCTAGGTTCGCTTCAAACTGATCTGTAGCATTCTCATAATGTTCCTTAGCATTTCTTCTATATCCTTCAAAGTCAGGAGTTGGTATAAATGCACGGTTGAGATTTTTTACTAGGTGTAGACATTTCTTTTGCTAAATTGTGTGTCATTTTTATTCAATGAGTCCTATATTTAAATGGAAACTACATCTGAAGATAGCTATTGTAATGTGAAACATGTGGATGTTTGAGCGATTAAAAGCGAGAAAGTATTGACAGCTAGAGATGATAACCTGGAGTCTAGAATAGCCAACTTTTTTAAATTTTAATCTGAATCACAAATTATGTGAAGAGGACTTTGCAACACGTTTAAACGAAAGGTTCTAGATACCCTCTTCTTTGAGTTAAGTTGTCGACTAACATTTAATTACACTATTTCCTTTGGTTAAGCCTAGGTGTTGAATTTTACGGGAAAGAAAGAAGAATGGCAGAAAAATCTGAAATGAAGGTTGATATCAAAAAATTCACAAGATAGTTGGACACTGTGGAGAAGGAGTATTGAGAACAACAGCACTTCCTTTTGATTGGAAACCTACTGGAAAATTAGAGGTGTGTGAGGAAAATGCTAGTCTTTGTCAGGACAAGTGAATGCAGAAATATTCAGCAAGAATGAAAAAAAAGAATCCTATCAGAAATATATTTTAAAGTTTCTGAGAAATGGGGTCATGCACAATTCAGTGCATGACAGGAAGGGTGTTAAAGAGTGTGTCTTTTTATTCAATGAGTTCTATGGAAACTACATTTGACGATAGTTTATTATAGTGTGAAACATGTGGATTTGTTAAATGATTAAAAGCAAGAAAGTAGAATTAAATGTGACAACACGGAGACTAGAATAACCAACTGTCTTTCCTTTCAATCTATATTACAATACATGAGTTTGCAACATTTGCTGTCATCTGATCCATTCTTGTTTGACTTTGTACTAACTGTAGAGCCAATCAACAAGTCTTGTGTCATCAAATCTTCTAAGTAGGCCATTACTTGCTTGCGTAACTCTTGGTAACAATTGGCATAATGACATTTTAATTTTACCCAGGTCTCTGATTTTGAAAACACATTGTCATTGCTGAATGCTGATGAAATCAAATTCTTTTGGACTTCATCATGTTCTCCTAAACCGATTGAATCTGAGTTAGTAGAAGATGACCACAGGCTGATTAGTAAATAAGTTCAGACTAAAATTGAAAATTGGTGCAAGATAAAAGTGACCTGTGATGCCTGAAGTAAAGTCACAATTGAACTTGACAGCTTAAGGCTTCTGTTGACATTTACAAAAGGAGGAACAAAAGATGAAGCCAATGGAAGGAAGAAGATACATAGGAATCGGGAAGTGAAAGCTCAAGCAAAGACAGTGGTAACTCTGGGTCTGGACCAAATTACCAAATTTCCTCTTCAAAGTGGTATTTATACAGTTTTCTTCTGCCTCTTAGCTGGGAACGTCAATTAGGATTAAGGCATTCAAGTCTTGGCTAAGGCTCATAGAGTGAGCCAACTTTTAAAGAGTTTTCTGCTTCTCCCGCAAAATGTGTTTTAGAATAAGTTTTTAGGAGCTTCTTGCTTCTCCCTCAGTGATGCATTTGGTCAAATGCCAATAAAGCCTGGTGTGCATTGTAAATCTTCTTCCTAGCTTGTTTTTTCTGTAGCTATGCGTTTACAATTTTATAGACTTTTATTGTCTTGTTTATAGAGTTGTCTCTTGGATGAGTTAGTTGATTGTTAGGACCTTTTTGGCGATCAAGCAGAAGAGAATTTTCATACAAAAGTTGCAATAAACACAAAGAAGTGTTGATGCAATGAAGAAACAATGCACGCGTATTTTGCTTTGCAATTACCACCGTAGCCAAGAGAGTTTGGGTCCTGATAATTGAATACTAAATATGCTACAAAGTTGACCAGATGCTATGTCACTGAAGAGTACCGCCCATGGAAGTAATTCAGGTCTATAATTTGTTTGCGGAGTCTCCCAGTTTACCGTTTACGGAATGGTGTCTTCACAAAACAGATTCAAGCTTAAATCTAGTGTAAATGGATAGTGGCTCATAATTTTACAGACACACAGTGTTTTTCTTGCTTCTCTAAGTTACTGAATTGCTACTTGTGGGAGATCAATTCTCTTCTAGTATTTCATTCAGTTACTATTTTCAAAAAGACTTCAATAAGATAGATCTATCACTTTCTTGACTGGTTATGAGCCCAAGTTTCTTCTGGAATTACGACTATTCTTCTTCACAGTTTTATCTATTTGCTTCTATTTGTCATCATGACTTCTTCACATGGAATCCCCAGAGCTCTAATCTCTCAACCCCCACCACAATTGCTGCTTCCAAGTGACACCAAAGCACGGTGGAATTGATAATATTTATGGATTGTATTTAGGTGGATCACCACTCACTAACCTCTACGAACAAAAGGTGACATCCCGATTGACTTATTGTTACGGAACGCAATGTTGTAATGTCAAAACAATTTCATTAAATGAGCAGCAGCTCTTGAATGCTCAAGAGAGTGTGACAACGCTCAAGTTTGACGGGAGACTTGAGGCAACTATGGGGTCGTCAACTGACATTGGATAAGAGCGCTTTCTCGCATTGCTTGGAAGAAGAGTTGAAGAACATGGACAAGAAGCATTCTATTATGCAAAGAACTCAAATATTGATGTAATCAATATCATCGAAAACGCTCACAACTTTACTGTTGACATGCTTATCTCCTTATTCACGACACAATCGCGACATTGCTCTTTCACGTCTTGTAGTGGAATCCCTTCTCACCTCAAACTTTTACGACAAGATAATCATTCGTTATTTGTGGGCACATAACCAACTTTACAAAGGAGGCTGCATCTTTGTGGACCATAGCAGTGTGTGTATATTTTTGTCGAGCATCAATCAGGTCGGGTTCTCAGCCGTTGAAACAATCCAAGTGAAGCAAGCATTTGAACACTTTGCATTCTCATTTGGGGTATACATTGATTCCTACCTGACGGATAGTGGAACATTCAAGGCAACTTCCTTTGTGACGCACATCCAAGACCACAACCACCACATCAAATATTGTGGAGCCAACGGCCCATCACAAAAATGGCGTAGCGGAACGAGCCATACTATCAGTCTTAAATATGGCCTGTTCCATGTGCCGTACGGTGCTCCCTACGGTATTACTCGGAATATTGCTTTAGTTTTAGTCTTGGTTTTAGTTAGTAAAGACGTAGGTGAAACAACTGCAATATTCATGGTCCCTCAAAGTTAATGAAAAATACGACAACGATGCAATACTATACCTTGGCAGTAAATTCAATGAGAAAAAATTGAGATCAGCATCACAAACGGGGATGTTTGGATGAACCAATCATGTTTATTCCACTCCCCTAGGACACCAATAGGGTGACAACTCAAATTATGTCCTTTCCTCATACATGATGTCAATGAAGCTTACAGGTGTCTATTGCAGAATGTCCTCAGGGTATATGACAAAGCAGGTTTTAAGGTCAAGATCATATTATGTGATAATGAATTCAGACTGCTGATAAATGTCTGGTTGGGAGTACTGTATAGAAATGATACAGTCAGTTTTAAATTTCCAAACTGCATATTTGCCAATCTAGCTCGTGGCATGTCTGATTCAGAGTTTAGGGAAATCGTTAGAAATCTATAGAGTAATTATATTCTAGTTTTACAATCTATTCTATACAAATTAACAAAGTCTATCTAGTTGTCTAGCATACTTGCAAGTAGCCTTGAAGAAAGCAGACAGACGGGGATTGGTCAATCAATACAAACAAGATAAAGAAGAAGAAGATAAAGGAAAGGTAACAGGATAAGATGGGAGATGACATCATTAGAATTAACCTGGGCAACATCCTGGTGTTTGATGGAGATTACAACAAGTTTCAGCTTTGGTGGCGCAAGTTTAAAGCGTATCGATATTTAGCCGGATTTGGAGATGCAATTGGAGAGCAAATGGACCCAAACCTTCCCGAGTCCTATACCAGCCCAGTTGACACCAGAATAGAAGAAGGAAAACTGCAGAAGCTTGCCAAGAAACAAAATGAGATGGCAATGTCCTGTTTTACAATGGCCTTTATAACTGATGGAGTTATTGGACTAGTCAGCAAGTCAGTGACAAAAGACTGGCCTGGAGGTTTGGCATATCTGGTTGCCCAAGGCCTGATGAAGAAGTATAGGCCTGTGGATACAATTTCTAAGGTAGAAATATAACAGCAACTCAATTGCATAACAGAGAAAAAGGGTCGGACCCTGCTCTGTTGTTTGAACAACTAAGTACCATTGAAGAAAAGTTTATGGCTCCAGGAGACAAAATAGATGAAGCTGACCTTATTGTGATTGTGCTGGATGTCGTTCCGGATGAATACCAATCGGTATTGACGGCTGTTCAAAGTGCAAAAGGATTGTCACTTACCTTATCCGACCTTTAAGTAGTAATGCAGCAGCAATATAGACAGCTCAGTAGGTCCAGAAACCATAAGAGCAACAAAGACATGGGTGAAGTGTTACTGGGAGCATTCCATGGAGAATGTTTTTACTGCGGTAAGAGTGGACATTGGGCCAACCAATGTCCATCGCGTGATGAAGAGGAAAAAGGAAAGAAGAGTAATAAACCTAACAAAAATATCAGAAGGTGCATCAATTGTGAAGCGAATAAGGATAAAAGGCCTCCAGGGTTCAAACCAATTACAAGCAAGAATGAAGTGGGTGCGGCAGCGGAAGTCGGTTCAGAAATATTGTTGGGTATGACCGACTGCACTGATATAAATCGACCAGACATTTGGATTGCAGACTCTGCCGCCACTGTCCATATGACACCCTATAAGGAGGGGTTGATTAATTTAAGGAATATGAATCAAGGATCATACATTACCATGGGTAATGGGAAGGTTGAAGAATTTAAATTGATAGGGGACTTGATTGGAAGTATCAAGATGGATGATACTAATAAACAAAATAGGGTAAAATTTTTGGATGTGTCCTACCTTCCCAATGGCAAGTTTAATTTGTTCAGTTTAACTCAGTCAATGAGTAAAGGATGGTTGTTAGAGGGGAATGTGAATGGGCTGAAGCTCAAGAAAGGAAATCAGGTACTTACCTTTGATATTAAGATCACAACACCAAAAGGGATACTCTTTGGAATTCAAATTAAGAGAGATGGTGAGATGGTATGCAGCGGCAGCAATGGAAAGGTAAAGGTTGACATCCAGGAAGCCCATTCAAAATTTGGCCATATCTCTATTGCTGCAACCCAAACGATTGCTCAGTCTTTATTGTGGGATATTACGGGCAAGGTGAAACCATGTGAAGCTTGTGTTGTTGGCAAAGCTCAGCAACAAACACCAAAACCTTGTTGGCGCATAATTATCAACAAAACAACTCAGATGAAATTTTCTGATTTCTTTGAGACAAAAATAGGAATGGTTGAACCAACATGCAAGATATTTAACCAATGGAAAAATGAAGGTCATAAAGTTGATTACGTACGTGTGGGAAGTATCCCTTTTGATCAACTTCTTAGTTTTATCTGTTTTAGGGTTTAACCATTAGGGATTGAAGATTTGTGAACTGTGATCTTTAGGTAGAGATAATTTTCGTAATCACAACTTTTAGGAATCTTTTCCTTTCTTTTTATCTACTTCCTTCTCCCTTTCCTTTAGCCTCTTTGGACTATTTCAACACGTTTAAACGTGGGTACCCAGTTCGTCATATACGTACAGAGTTATTTACATTTATCAAGAAGTTGTCTCTTCGTCTTTTTATTTGCATTTACATTTATTTCAAAGTCTGCGGCCTAAATGACTGATTTGAGCACCATTCGTGTCATTCCATTCTACGGAAAGAGTGAAGAGTGGCCAACCTGGAGCGAGAAGTTCTTAGCAAAGGCTAGACGGTATGGTTTCAAGAATGTATTGTTGGGAAAAGTTAAAATCCGTAAGACTGATGAAGATTATGATTTGGAATTGGAGGAAGGAAAGAAGCTATCCATTGCGGCTGAAATGAATGAATTAGCATACACTGAGCTAATTTTATCTATCAATGATAAGTCAGGCAATGGTAAGGTAGCTTTCAATTTGGTTAAAGGTTGCAAAAATAAGGATTATGTTGATGGCAACGCAAGTATGACATGGGAGAGGTTACGTAATAAGTTTGAACCAACGTCCGCCCCTTCTCTGGTAAAACTAGAAAAACAGTGCAGGCAATGTGTATTGAAGAAGGGACAAGATCCAGACGTATGGATTACTGAATTAGAGGATTATAGAATGAGGTTAGATGAACTTGGATCTAACATCACAGATAACCAATTCATTCTTCATATCCTGAACAACATGACTGACAATTATGACTTGCAACTCGCCATGATGGAAAAGAGGATTAATGATGAATCAAATCCTTTAACAATTGATGAAATTTGTGATGATTTGAACCTCAGATTTGAAAGATTAACAGAAAAACAAAACGATGAAAATGGAAATAATCATGATCAAGATTTAGCATTCTTCAGTGGTCAATTCAAAGGAAAATGCAGAAATTGTGGTATGATTAGTCACAAGGCACAGGATTGCAAAAACAAAATTCAAAATGGCGGGCAGAACGGCGGAAATCACGGTAGCAAAAACAACCTTTGCTTAGAAATTCAGCCAACAATCCCTACTGCACTTATTGTTGTCGTCCAGGGCACCAAAAGAGTAACTGCATCAAACTGAAAGTATTATGAATCGTAACGGTGATACAAGTAACCACAGTAATCAGAATCAAAATCTCAATGATATCGCATTTACATCGATTACGATGGAAGAAAATTTTTCGAATGACATCTGGATTCTCGACAGTGGTGCAAGTAACTACTTCTGCCGCTCGATGGAAGGATTGACGGATGTACGGGATATAGATGAATCTATTAAGATTGGAAATGGTGATACTATGCGCGCAACCAAAGTCGGTAACTTAAAATGTGAGGTGACCCAACTTGATGGAAAGAAGTTTATTGTGTCAATCAATGATGTAAAATTTGTCCCAAACCTTTGTGTCAACCTATTCAGCTTGAACAAAGCTCTAAAGAAAGGATTTATCATTAGCAATGAAGCAAACATTGTCAGCTTAACACTCAAACACTAAAGACTGACATTTGACCGAACAATAAGTGCTGCAGATAGTTGTGTTGTTGGTGTCTCAATGAAACCACTACCAATGACAAAAGTAAATTTTGGTTTAATCCACACTGCAATCAACAATCAGAAGGCTTTAGATATCAACTACTTGCATAAGCTATTTGGACATTGTGGATATGAAACACTGAATAAAACTATCAAAATGTATGGTATTAATTCATCAGGAATATTTGAAACTTGTGAAGAGTGCGCAGTTGCAAAGGCACGTCAAAAGAACGTAAAGAAGGTTTGGTTGGGGTCAAGCAACACACCTGGAGAGCAACTATATATATTGACATTAGCTCAATCAAGGAAAGAAGTCTCGGAGGAGCCAAGTTTTGGCCACTTGTTGTTGATGATTTCACCGATTATTGTTGGAGTTTTGTAATGAAAGACAAGTCTGATCTCAAGCATAAGATATAAGAAGAAGATAGAGTCGACCTATCACAAGAATCACCAGTCAATTGTACAACGGTACAACTACTGAAAATGGGCAGTAACATATAAGTGTTAGTATGACAGGAGTCAGTAGTAACCGGCAATTACTGTAGTTGGATACAGAAAATCATCTTTTCTGTACCTTTGTGGGTTCGAATCCCACTGCTACCACTTGTTACTAACTATTTTTAGTGGTTTGACTTAAAATGTAGATTCTTATAGTTTATCAGACCCACGACTGAACCAGCACGGCTTCGGCATGATTGAAGTGTATCTGAAGGACTGGCCATCCGCGATATGAAGGTCATTGTTAAGGATGTCACAGTAAGAAGAAGCAAAAGACCCCACTGTTGTTAAGATGAAGACTTTGTTAAGTGATTTAAAAATTGCAGGTGTAAACGTCAGATGTATTAGATGCGATGATGCGGGCGAAAATATTGCTTAAAAGGACTATTTGGATATTAAGACATACGGTGTCAAATTTGAATTCTCTGGTCCAAAAACTCCACAAAGGAATGGTATAAAGTTGAACAAAAGTTTCAAATTCTTTACGGGAGGATCAGATCTATGTTGAATAGGGCTGGTTTAGAAGGTCAAATGAGAGAGAAGTTATGGGCTGCATGTGTGATGACAGTGACTTATTTATCAAATATATTATCTACAAAATCAACAATCAAAAGTCCTTTTGAATTGCTTTATGGAGTCAAGCCAACTCTACCTGAAAGCCTGAAAGTATTTGGAGAAGTTGGAGTTGTCACTACAAAGGACAAAATCCAAGCCAAATTGACTAATCAAGGAACTACTTATGTCTTTTTGGGTTACACTGAAAACCATTCCAGTGATGTGTGTAGGATGTTAAACTTAAGCACAAACTCAATCATCCTTTCTTGCGATATCATTTTGCTAAAGAAAATGTACAAGGATTGGATAAAGTCAAAACAATCAACAATTTATGATGAAGATGAAAGTGAAATTGAGTTGCCTACTGGTATGAAAAGGTTGGAGAATAATAGATTCCTTGATGACATTGTTGATCTAGAAGTCAAGAAGCCAGATGCCAAGGTCTACAGAGCATTGAAACAGTTAGAAAGTTCATTTAATCCACAGGCTAACAAGGCTATTGACGACTACAATCATGGAAGAGAAATCTCGCTGGAACAAGTGAATTTGGCATTGTTTACCACCAATGTCATTAAGGAACCCTCAAATTATGAAGAAGCAGTGAATTGTGCAAGAGAGGATCATGCATTTTGGAAAGAAGCGATAAATAAGGAATTAAATGAAATGACTAAGAGAGGAGTCTGGGAAGTTATTGATGAAAAAGATAGTCCAAAGAATCGCCGTTGCATCAAAAATAAGTGGATTTTCAAGATTACAAGAAATGGGATATATCGCGCAAGACTTGTTGCATGCGGTTATAGCCAAATTCCCGGAGTAGATTTGAGTGATAGTTTTGCGCCCGTTCTCAATGATGTCAGTTTCAGAATCTTACTTATTGTAAAACTTATTTGAAATATGAAATTAACCGTGGTTGACATTGAAACGGCTTTCTTACACGGCAACTTGGATGAGGAGATTTATATGGATGCACCAAAGGGTCTGTTGGTTGAAGACAACAAGAAATTGATCCTACGTAAAACAATTTATGGCCTTGTTCAAAGTGCTAGGAAATTCTACGAAAAGTTGATTGAAGTTTTAAAATTAATTGGATTCTATGGGAGTTAGTCAGATCCATGTCTATGGACTGTGTGGGATGAAGAGGAGCATTGCATTACAATGATGGGAATCTACGTTGATGATTGCCTAATTATAGGCAAAGATTCAAGTCTTTTGAAGCTAATTGAGGAGCTCAAGAAGCATGAATTTAATCTGAAAATCGAAGAAGAAGTTAAGGAATATCTGAGTTGCTGTATTGTTGAGTCCAAAGATAAATCAAAGCTTACAATGGTTCAACCTCACCTTTTGAATCGTTTAATTGATAAATTTGGAGAAGAAGTCAAAGGAAAAAGGAAGTTTTTGACTCCCGGTACACCAAGATTTAAGATTCTTAAGTCAATTGAAAATATGGATGTACTTGACAATAATCATCAAAGGGAATATTGATCTGGTGTAGGAATGTTATTGTATTTGACAAAATATTCTCGTCCAGACATCAGCAATATTGTCAGAGAATTGTCAAAATGTATGGATTCGGCGACTTGGGGAACTTACAATGAACTTTTGTGCGAGATCAAATTTGTTATTGATTCTATTGCAATTGGACTTCAGGTTGATCCAAAATTCAACAATGATCTTGAGTGGGACTTGAAACTCTATTGTGACAGTGATTGGGCTGGAGATTCTGAAACAAGGATTAGCATGACAGGGTTCATCATTTACATGCTAAACGTACCTATTTGTTGGCGGTCAAAGTCACAAAAGAGTGTTACTTTGTCAAGCTCTGAGGCCAAGTACGTTGCTATTTCAGATGCCGTTAAGGAAGTAAGGTTCATCTACTACTTGCTAAATGACCTTCACATTAAAGTAAAGCTTCCGATTGCAGTAATGACTGACAACATTGGTGCAATTTTTATGTCCGAAAATGCATTGACCGGCTTTACGTTGATACACGTTATCACTTTGTGCGTGAATTTGTTGACAGTGGCTTTATCAAGATTGAATTTGTCCGTTCTGTTGAAAACAATTCTGATTTATTTACCAAGAATGTTAATCAGGAATTGTATGAAAAACACAAAACCAATTTTCTGGTGGATAGTGAAAAGTTTGGTACACGTTGATTGAGCCAGGATAGGAAGGGTGGTGGAAGTATCCCTTTCAATCAACTTCTTAGTTTTATCTGTTTTAGGGTTTCTTCATTAGGGATTGAAGATTTGTGAACTGTGATCTTTAAGTAGAGATAATTTTCGTAATCACAACTTTTAGGAATCTTTTCCTTTCTTTTTATCTACTTCCTTCTCCCTTTCCTTTAGCCTCTTTGGACTATTTCAACACGTACGTTGTGACAAAGGGGGCGAAAATATTGCCCTGCAGAAGAAGTTAAAGAGCTCGTTGTGGAAAATGCAACCAAGTTTGAACTTCCTGGTAGCAACGCAGTGCGTTCAAGAAATGCTTTAGGTCAAGAAAGTCATTGAATCAATCGGACTGTGCTTAGAATTACCTATGACACTCAGGATGGATGATAAAGGAGCCAAAGACCTTGTTGATAATTGGAGTGTTGGTGGTAGAATGAGACATATCGAAGTTAAGTATTATTTTTTAAGAGAACTGAAAGAGAAAGGCCTAACCAAAGTGGAGTGGATTCGTTCAGAAGACACTTGTAGTGACATCTTTACCAAAAATCTAAACAGCGCTGCATTCAATAAACATATCCAAATGTTTTGCGGCAATGAAGAGAGAGGAGATGGAAATTTAAAAGGGGAGGGTGTCGGGATTACTGTATAGAAATGATACAGTCAGTTTTAATCGTTAGAAATCTACAGAGTAATTATATTCTAGTCTTACAATAGCTTTCTATACGAATTAAGAAAGTCTATCTAGTTGTCTAGCAATAAAAGATTGGCAGATGCATTTGGAGTACATGTCGACAAAAGAGGTATCAAGGAAAGGTTTCGTGCAGCTTATCACAGACTACCATGTACACAGCACCAAAATCATGATCAAAATGGTCACAATGGGATGTGCTAAGTTGCTAGACTTCTTTCCACCACAAGGAGGAGTATCACAATTCTACAGTCTCCAAGTGATACTTCATCAAAAAGCATTGAATTATCAAAAGCATTGCTCCATTCCATTTGGATCTTCCTGAACCAAGCAATTCTCAACTTCCAAGAACTCTAGACTGAATTTACCTAAGATACACAGACAATGAGCAGGAAGGATACACATTTTGAGACCTCAGGACTGGAAGTTTGATATCTGGAAGAAATATCACAGCTATCCCACTTACAGTGACAATTAAATGAGTTCCAAATAGCTGCAAAATTGACAGCAAAGTTGGGATAACACTCTAGGATTCCTCTTAGATTGCAGGACTGGGAGCAAGTCAAAGTCAAAATGCAATTGAGACTGAATATGAAATAGAAGGTAAGAAAAGTATTGTTGACATGGATGAAATCAATGACATGGATGAGATGAATCCAAATGAAACAGAAGATATATTGAGGGAAGTAGTGAAATCCAACCCAACAGGAATAACCAGCCAGGTCATTGGTGATAATGTCAATGATGAGACATCTAAAAGTGACCAATAAATTTTTAAAGTCAGAGTTCTAATGAAAATCCCCCCAAAGATCACATTCAAATTGACGGTAATGATGGCAGCTTAAGAAGAAGAACAGAGAAACACGTACATTTAATTTATTTCAAGAAAGGCAAAAACTTGAGGTGCATCAATATACAAGTGAATCAAAATTCATGATTGCCAAGACTTCAATCCACTATTTGGATGAAAAACAGCATAAAAAAGAATTTGCATCTTTGGAAACCTATGGGTTGGACTCAGGGTTGAAACACTTTGAAACAAAAGGATATGATGCAGCAATCAGTGAAGTTAAGCGATTCCATGATAGACATGCATTGAAGCCGATTCTTATTGGTGATGTGACTAAAAGTTAAAGAGAAAAGGCACAAGAAACCCTTATATTTTTAGCCCAAAAGAAAAATGGAAGAGTCAAGGCTAGCATTCATGCAAATGGGAGTACCCAGAGAGAGTATATCAACAAGATCAATATCTCCAGCCCAACAGCATTAACCGAGTCAATATTGTTAATTGCAAGAATTGAGGCGAAAGGAAATCGTGATATCATGACAGCAGACATTCCAAATGCTATATTCCAGACTGAAATGGAGCAGAATGGCAATGAGAAGGTGATTATGAAGATAAGAAGATCGCTAATTGATATACTAGTATCCCTTAATTCTATGTTATATCAAGGGTATGTATCCCAGGAAAGTAAAGACAAGATTCTATACGTGGAACTACTCAAGACTGTGTATGGAACACAACAGACAGTTTAAAAAAGCTGACAAAGGATTTAGAAAGTATATGTTTTACAATCAATCCATGTAATCCATGTGTTGCAAAAAGGATCATCAAAGGAAGGCAGAAAGCAGTGACTTGGCATTTAGATCCAGAAGTTAACAATGAAATTCACAAATGGTCTGAAGACATGAACGGAGCTCCATCTGTTGCAATGATGAAAGTGAAGAGAGGCGAAATTCACGAATATTTGGCCATGAAATTAGATTTTTCTAAAGAAGGAAAGGTGAAAATTGACTTGAAGAAATACATTTCAAGTATGTTAATAAATTTTCAGAAGAAAAAATAGCAAAGTATCCATGGAACGAAAATTTGTTCAAGGTTAACAAAGACAACATAAAGTTATTGAACAGAAAGAAACAGATATTTCATATATTTATTGCTAAGTGCCTATTCTTATCTAAAAGGGCTAGACCAGACATACAAAATACTATGGAATATTTCCCTACAAGAGTAAAGGATTCAGAGAGCAGGACTGGTTGACTTTATGTAAGATGTTAGGATTCTTAGCAAAAGATGATGTTTTAACTCTATGTTTGAGCGACAGAATGGAGATTATATGATGCAGACTTTGCAGTATACCGTGACATAAGAAGTCACATTGAAGCCACAAGTTTCTGCAAGAAGACACAATACAATCATTTTTTATGATTTCCTTTATAAAAGATCAACACAAGAAATTGACAAAAGGTGAACTTGTTGCTTTGGATGATGTTACATCAAAAATTGTATGAAGGAGGACTATGGATTTCAACATCAAGTATTTTTACATTACTGATTGCAGTAGACACAAGATTCTGTACAACAACAACAAGTCTGCTGACTACTTGACAAAGCCAGTCATAGATGGAAGATTGAAAGATTTCACAAAGTTAGGAGTGAAATCTTGAATGTTTAGTTGATCACAGGAGCGTGTTATCAAGCGAAAAATATTAGTCAATTTAGTCAGAGATGATGTTGACAACAAAAAACACATTACCAGATGGATTAGAAAACAGAAGAAGAAAGTTTAAGCTTGCAATAGTAATTAAGTCTTAGTGGCAATTCTGAATTCAGAAGAGTCTGCTACAGAGCCTATCAAGAGGGGATATTCAACCAGCAATTATCAAAAGTAGACTTTTGTTCAACACAACTTACTGTTCAATTATGAGTATACAATATGG
>CAAAJI010000420.1:0-30025 GCA_900642245.1 Fragilaria radians | reverse complement strand
AATTAAATAAGCTTTCAAGGTTAGGAAAATAAGTATATAATGAAAGAATTCAATTCATATATCACAATTCAAGTCTAGTTCCAGTTTTTCGGGGAAATTAGCGGCTTAAATTTCAGTCACCTCGGATGGTTTGAATGCATTTACTTCGACAGAAATTGTGGTATCTGATGATATGAGAAATAGTAGAGGCAAAGTTGCATGGCATTACAAACCGCTGCAAGAAAAGTTATTCAGAAGGTAAGGCAGCAATATTTGTGAAATATTTCTAAGGGAGTGGCAATTATGGTTAGGTAAAGTGGATTAGATACACATCAAGATCCCGACTTTTGAAGTGTAGCACTCAAGGAACTGAAAATAGAACAAATCACAAAGATGGATATGATGCATGAAGAATAAACTTAAATTTGTAGGTCAAGCATTCACTCAGATTGTCTTGGGTAGCATTATATCAATAAAATTTCAACCTTAGGAAATATCTTGCTCTAGGATTTAAAATCCGTTCCACCAACTTCAACAATATTCTCTGGGACACACATTATAGTAGATGTGATTTAAGCCTTGACTTTTTTCTCACCTCCAAATCCCACATACTTGACCTGGATTCCTCTTTTTCTTTTATCTAACTTGTGCTTATTCTACTTCATCCAAAAAGATTGACTTGCACTTAAACTCTAAATTCATCATCTTAATCAGTTGCAAAGTAGACTGCATTTCTTTCAAGCATTCACATAGTCCAACTTTCTCCGTTTGCATGCTTGAAAGTGCCAAGTTGCTTTGAGATTTGTGCTTCCAAGAAATCGAGAATCCATTTTGCATGATTATAAAAACATTAATAATCTTCTTCTTCTGCTAAATTTCAGTCACTTGAAGTAGCAATATCCTAGTTCTCTCCATTACAGAATTTCATGTTCAATCCTTTTCTTTTATTGATTCTTCCATTCTTTTTTATGTGCCGAAGTGGCACCATCCATGTCTTTTGATGATTCTTGTGCCGTTCTGTTAGATCGGTTCTGGAGAGGTATACCAAATATATCAATGTTCCAACTCGTGACCTCTATCATTTTTCTGCCAACATCAATTCTTCTCTATCTCCTTTTTTTGCTCTTAACAGTGTATGACCAAGGAGCTAATTGGGATTTGTAGTTAATCCTTCCTTCTTCCCTTTATCACTGCCACATTTTCCACAGCTTTACTATTTTTTTTAGTTCAATTGTTACACTAATAACAAGTGGTTACCAAGTCCTCTACATGCATTTGTACCTTTACGTTGATATCCTTCTAAAATCCTTTCTTCCTTCCATCCGTTCCTTATCCATTTCCAGAATTCTATCATCTATTTTTGTGTGTACACACAAGATTCGGTGCTCTTCTTTCCTGAAAAGCAAAACACAGATCAGTGTGATGTTGCTTGAATCCTAACTGAGAAATCTCAGCCTCAAACCTCTTTTTCCTTAAACTAACTCCAACTTATGTCATTTTGTAACTTTCACGTAGACTTCTCCAATATTTTTCAAATTCAAAACTTCTCATTTGTGCTGCTGTTTGTTGTGGCAAATGATACCCCATCATTGGCTCCAATATTTGTTCAGACATTGATATACCACCAGTTCAGTAATAAGCTGGAGGCAGATTGGAGGGTCTTTGGATATCCACAATATCCTTGCAAACAGTCAATTTGTAATTTGTCAAGCCATTTTTGAAAATCTACCAACCACCCAAAACATGAAAGCCACTGCCACATACTGTTCTTGTCATCTTGTTTTCTTCCTCTCAGCCATCAATGATATCCTTGCTAACATCCCATGCCATCTCTTTCAACATTCACGAAACGATAGGTCTTTACATACTATTTTTGGCTCTGATAGTTGAACGTTATACTTTTAATGACTTTCAATAGCTCAACTGTATCACCAGAAATTGAGATTTGTTTGAATGTTTTTGTGGATTCTAACCTTTGTCTCGTCAGATCAGAGCATTGCCACCATATTAGGCAATACGCTGTCTTGAGGTTTTCTAGAGTCATAGCTTCCTAATTAACGTCGTCATCAACCCTTTTTCCCAGATATAGAGTTAAGTCTTTGTGGTATTTTTGTCCGGATCATCCAAATATTTATTGGAACATAACCCAAAATTTCAACTGCAAGTCTAATATCCGTGCCATACTTGTAGGTTTGTCCAATATTCGCAGCTATGTATTTTGTTGTCTTGGTGTATTGGTCATCCGGCTGTACAGTCATATACATTTCCCTTGAGCTCATCACATCTCCCATTGAATGGAACTTGTCTAGGCATTTGATGATTGATAGGATGATGAGATCTGTTGGGATTTCGTCGCAAAATGGCACCATCACTTGGCGTTGGATTAGGTGATGAGGTAGCAAGATCTGGAGTCCCAATACCAATTTCTGCAATCTGATAATTAGAATTTTATATTGAAAGCTTGGCTGTATTTCATTCTAGTCAAAATGTGCCTAGGAGACGACAGTCAATGAGTCAACCTAGCTTGACAAACAAGAAAACTGTTGATGCCACAGAATGAATAAAATTAAAATATGAACCAATTCTGACCTTGATATAAAGTAAGGTGTGAATAAAGTCCAGCCTCCCCAAACAGTTGTATGTCCTTATTCATGCTATATTGTTTCATCCAGTAATGGTCTACTGTTACATGCAGATGGGAAACATCTCTTGGTTTATAGGGGCGTAGGTTATATGTTGAATTGTGTGGTCCAAATATCAAATGTTCATTTCGATGAATGACATCCTCTTCTTCACTTTCATACCTGTTCAATGGTTGATTGAACACTGATATCATCATCTCTATTGACAAACCTTGCCTGTGTATCTGCTATCGGATGATCATCATCATCATTACTCAGTATCTCGGGATTCTGATGTTTTTCCGATGTCCTAGATACAGCTGAATAGCTAGTTTCATCAATGATGCTTTCATTGCTGTCACGACCTCTGATTGACACTAGCTCATCAATGTTATGTAGAAATTACCATTGGTTTTGCTGAATTCTACACCTTGCCAATAGGCTTAGACAACAATTTCCCCCCTTGTGCAGGTTGCAGTGCAATGGCTTCACTTCGTCAAACTCAAATTGTAAATGTTTTTAGTAGTCTATTTTCTGGCCAACAACAATTGCATTCGGGCGCAATGTTTTGGATATTCCAGCTTTGTCCCCTGTTCAGCCAAAATGTGCACGTATAAATAAGTTCAATGGTAATCCAGTCAGGAATCTGTTTGAATGGTAGCACATTGTAGATACATTGGTCACATTCCTTGAGGGTTCTAATGATGTTCAATATCTGGCATGTGTTCATTATTGGTGACTGTGTTGAGATTTATTCCCATCTCAGCAATATCAGCAACTAAGGAGTTGAATTGTCCATTCATCAAAAGGTGAGTGACTTTAAATCCTTGGTAGTGATATGCTCACTACTTGTATTGTTGCTACCGCAAATCTCTTATTTCTTGGGTTGTCAAGCATCTCAGTGGTGCTGAATTTAAGGTCCATAGCTATTGATTCAAAGAAGGCTTTTCTGTTGACAAACACAATGTCAGCAGATATAATGCTGTTACTGTGACGGTAGTGAAGGCCTAATTGCACTGAATGTTCACTTCTTTGTTCATCGGTCAATCCGTGAGGTGTGTGTACATCTGAGGATCAAACAGAGTCAGGGAAGTTAGAAGACAATATCTTGTTGAAGTTGGTCTGCTGTAAATATTAAATTTCTGTTGAGAACACGTTATCTATTGGCAGGCAGCCGTGTCCATGGCTTGCAACAAGCTTACGGGAAATTTGGATTCACACTCAGACTACTAAACTTAATGTTCATGATGCCAATTTATTTCTTTTCAGGGGCTTAGATTCATTCCTAGTTCACGTACTTTGATTCAAATCAAGCACTGGATTCAAGGTTGTCACATTGGCCTGTCGTGACGCTGTCACCCGGAGTCTACATTCGAGATTCCCTCATTCTCTCGTCCTTCCTTTTTGGATCACGATTAGATTCATTGCTCCAACAGACACAAGTTTGACTAAAAAAATCGAGTTATTCACAACGATGCACAATGCAACCAGTTGACCACAAATTGCCATTCGCATCGGATCCAGTACATTTCTAGGCATGTTTTAAACAAAAGATGCGGATGGCAGGATGTTTCTGTGATGACCCTATCGAATAAAGCAGAACATGGATGCCAAACAAACGTTCTCACAAGAATTCAATACTATTACGTTTCCTGTAAGTTCCATGGATTATTTTTCCTTCCAACGCAAGGCATAAGGTAGCGCCGCTACGTGCAGAGTGTCAAATGTATTGATTATACTTTATGACATTGTTGCGTCTGTATCCTAATGATGTTAATTACACTCACACGACGGCCTTTATGTTTCAGCTTTGACACTCCAGCAAACATGAAATTATCGATGGCTCTCCTTTCCATTTCCATGTGGACTACAATTGTTGCGGAACAGCCTGGTCTACAACCATCCTCCCCCAGTACATGGCAAAAGCCTTTGCCTCCTTCCCTGGATCCATTTGGGGAATCACAACCTACTGATAAGTCTCCTCGTCGTACTAGGGACATTCCCAGTGTAAGAGAAAACAAACCAAAACTAGAACCTAGACCAACTGAATCAACACCTCCTGTCTCTCCTGTTTCGACTTCAATTGTTCGAGACCCTGTCCCAATGGCTCAAGCACTAATGCCCATCACCTCAACTCCAGCACCAACAGTAGTTGCAAAATCAGAAGCAACAAGTTTAAGACCAATGGTCATTGAGCCATGGAAACCTTCTTTCTGGGCAGACCCAACGCAATTCATACCCCTTGTTCGTCCTACACGAAGACCAATTCGTCCAACGCCAAAACCGACCAGAAAACCGCAGGTTCCTGTTGTACGGCCATCAAGAATTGCTATTGGTTTAACCCAAATCCCCAACCAGGAGCATGAAAAAATCTTCCCACAGTTCCCATTCAGGACAAAAGTCGTGAACAAGAGCTTCCCGCACCCTCGTTTTATGGATGATGCTAATCCAATGATTGAAAACTATAGTGATTCTTATCCTAATTGAAAATTTTAATGATATTTCTGCAATAGTTTCCCATCGGGCATTCACCATGAGAGCAGTCAAGCAGGAAATCTATAGCATAGCTCTGTAATTGTTTGCACCACAATGAATGTACAAAGAACACATTTGAATTCGTAATGAAGCCATTGTAGCAACGAAATCCCTACTAAGGAGTGAAGTCATATCATACCGACACAAAAGTGAGATGTGAGTTTTTCAAGCTTTTTTCGCTTGCGACAGCAATTATTCAAGTCTCTCAAAAACTAGAAAAACAGAGGAGCACATTCTCTCCGAACAAACCTTGGAAATGATTTTTGTTCCTTAATTTGGTCCAATTCCAATTAAAATTACACAAAAATTGTTTATCATTTATTCATTCCTTTTTGAATATTCGTTTCATCCGATACCATACTGACAACATCCTTCATCATTCTGACATACAATACAAAAAGTTGCAATGCAGAAACTAGCAATGGCCAAGCATCTTATAATTCTGGTTCAAAGATCACATATACCTTTTATCTCGTCCCGTGGAACAAATTGATCGTATCATAGCATACAAGTTGGCAGCAATTTCCGTTCATAGATACGTCCATTGTACACATCAGATAAAAAGAAATTAAATTGAAAGAAAAAATTATAATTACGTGTTGTAGAATATTTCATAAGACAAATTTAGGGATGAATAAGTATTGCTTTTCAGTTGAAGGCATGTGCCAGGGCCACTGTAACAATTTATAAGAAAATGACTATCATTCAAATTATCTGAGTCATGCTACACTCCAAATCTTCACAATAGTTGAAGACGCAAGAAGGCGGAAGATTCAATATTAAAGAAAGATGCTAATTCTCAGTGTTTCAATTCATCACTCAACATAGAATTGTGTGATCACACTTTGTTGAATTACAAATCAATCTGATCAATGGCATTTAGTAAGCGCGTGAAAAGCCCCTCTTCAGCTTGTTTCCAAGGGGAAGACAGCCAAGAAGGTAGGGGTACAGAGGAAGGCAAGGCAGATCATATCTAGTTGGAGCTTTTCACGGATCCAGGTAACACAGTATCGAAGTCTACCCCACACATTGTAATCTCCAAGGATGGGTGCACAGAAGACTGGATCAATTGTGAGAGCCGGATGCCACTGAAGGAGCCTTCAGACAAGATCAAGATGTTTCGAACATTGATGAAGGGTCGAGCCTTAGGTTGGATTCTAAGGACAATGCTCTTCCAGGCAACAACCTCTTGGAGTTATTAATTGGAGATACTGGCTTGGAATGCATTCTTACTCGCGCTATCCGCGTACAGATGTATTACTGGAGGAGGGCTTTGTTTATGATAAACAAGCTATTCTTTTGAATCAAGATACTTTCTACATTTATTCTCTCGCTGATTCTCTTGCTCTCACACATAATTGATTTAGCAAGGTGACACATTTGGTGTTCCTTTACATGTTTCCGATTTGGATAACAATATATTCCGAATCCTCAGCATCAATAACACATACTTAACAAAAATTGCCCCGGAACCCCTACCGCCTTTCAAATTTCATGACAAAACTAAGATATGGAATGTGCATAGACCTAACTTGATTATTTGTTGAAATTAACAAATGAACCTTTAAAGACCATTTTACTTCAAATAGAAATGCTTCTAACAGGGCTCACAACTGTTTGCAATAGAGTCAATGCATCAACATTGTTAAGTTTTTTAACGATATAATTTGAGTGTCTGAGTTATTGGACTACAAGAAACGGAATTCAACCAAAATACCATAAGATTGATGTCATCCTTGAAGGCGAGGATCCATGCACCAGAAAAGAAGTATACTATTTTATTGGTATGTCCTATTATTAGCAGGAGTAAGCTTCAAGTCCTATTGATTAGCCTCACAAAAGGTAAAGTCAAGTTTTGATGGAATCAAATTCATCAACAGGCTTTGAAAGCATTAAGAATGTTATTGGAACTGAGGAGCGGGTATCCTTCCTATCTTTGAATGTTTACCCAGGAAGAAAACTGTTATCTGGCCTACAATTTGGCGACCTTTAGATTTAAGAAGAAGAAGTATTCACCATTTTCTTTGAATCATAACAATGCATACCGCTGCCTTGACCTTCAAAGAACAGAAAAGAGTTAAAGTACTGTGAGAAAACAAATTGTCTCGACCGCACTCCTCTTTGCCACGCATTGTGGGCTATTATCTTCATTATTACAAAGATGAAATATGTATCCCTCAATCATGAAGGCAGAAAGTAATATCCTGGTACCATCTTTCGGAAAATTTTGCTTACCATAAATTTAATGCAAAAGGTAATGGTTGTTGTGACATTTAGGCGGAAGTTGCTATGAAAACAATTACTTGAATCAAGTTAGACTCCAATAGCTAAAGATGCCAGAGGACTATTATAGAGTAATGAAGACTTGACAGACTGACCAGATAATGCATTGAATATTCAAGGACATTCTGAAATGTTTGTCAAGACACAAAGGTATTCATAATGCTGACGCTACCAAATAAATTCATTGGAGCTCGTGTGCCAGACCTTTGATCAGATTTGTAACATTTTGGTGGACATTGATAAGTGAACTAATGATTGGTTCTAAGCAACTGAGGGATGTGTATGTCACAAGTTGCACTGATTGATGAACGATTACTTGACGTGACGGTGAGTAAGTAGGAAGTACTTACTGGGGCACACTGTGTATCAACTACTAGTCCGTCCAAATTTTACATTTTCCAATGCGTCCAAAAAAGCGACAACTAGAATGAGTCGAAAAAGCCTGGAAGAAAGACGGAAGCGTCGACAACAAACATTAGCAAATGTACCATTGTCACCATGGGATCGACAAATCCTCTCTGTTCTTATAGCTCTTGTCATACTATCGTCAGTTGTTATGGTAGTCATTGTTTCTCGACTTCCAACTTCGGCATCGTCCAATTTGTTGTTACATGTAAGACAACGTCACTTTCCTGCCATTCAAATAGTAGTGAACGATACACATGTGTCGTATCCAATTAAAAATGATAATTCAAAGTTGTCGAAGATTGACCTGAAAGTCACGGATACACTTGATCACTCAAATTATCGTAACCTAGACACCCTTCAAAAAGAAAAAACCTTTCCAATCATGGTAACCAATGACATGGAAGAGATTCTTCATCCAGGTCTTCTCTATGCCATACGTAAGAATAAGACACAGCATTTGCCACGACAAATGACAGTGCCCAAATTCTGGGACTCTCCAACCTATGGACCTGGCGGTTTGCGAGAATACCTTGGAAATTATGGTCAACGATTAATCACACCTGAAGAGGCAGCGAACATTGGGAGTACTTACAATGGAATGGAGACTATTTATATATCCGTTGCAAGCTATAGAGATCCAGAATGCAGATTGACTGTAGAATCTATCCTCGCTCGTGCGAAATATCCCCAACGCATTCGAGTGGCAATCATGGATCAGCGAGCGAAGGACGATCCAGAGTATTGTAGTCCCGAAACAAAATGCGGAGCCGATCCAGATCAAGCGTATTGCAAGTATTTGAAACAGATTGACGTTTATCACGTGGATGCTCCATTATCAGTCGGTCCGGTGTTTGCAAGGCATTTAGCACATCGAATGTACCGGGGTGAATATTTTGCCATGCAAGTAGATTCTCACGTTCGATTTATTGTGAATTGGGATGACGATTTGATTGGACAATGGAAATCGTCGAAAAATGAAATGGCAGTGTTGACAACCTACTTATCCGATATCGTTGGGAGTATTGATCCAGTAACACATAAATCGAAAACGATTTCACGCGCCATCATGTGCGATAGTGATTATGAAGATGAAGGAAAATTAAGACATCTTCGACATGGACAGCAGCCTGATACCATACCAGGTATTCATGGTGAACCGACATTGCATCCATTTTGGGCTGCTGGATTTTCCTTTGCTCGTGGACATTTCGTAACTCAAGTTCCCTATGATCAATATTTACCAATGGTATTTCAAGGGGAAGAGATTAGTATGGGACTTCGTGGCTTTACCTATGGGTATGA
Source organism: Fragilaria radians (assembly GCA_900642245.1). NCBI lineage: Eukaryota > Bacillariophyta > Fragilariophyceae > Fragilariales > Fragilariaceae > Fragilaria > Fragilaria radians. The sequence goes on along the minus strand of CAAAJI010000420.1, from coordinate 20,897 downwards.
TTATTACGCTCCTGAGCGATCGGTATGTTTTCATATCTACGCTGAAGGAGAGAACAAAGAAAAGCGCAACAGTGTGAAATTATTTTGGGAGAATTCTGACCTATATGATGGAGCTGACGAAAAAGCCATGAAACGGTTGAATGGAATCATTGCCATGGGAGATCCAACAGATGAGTACGATCATACAGATGAAAAGAAATATGGCCTTGGAAAAGTCCGCACGACCAAGAAATTCTTTGATACATTCGGTATTCATACTAAAAATCAAACAGTAGAGAAGGGATTGTGTTCCTTTGTGGGTAAGCCGATGATGAAGTTATTTCGGCCACATTTACGATCGAATAGAATGGGTATAAATTACGATGAAGTCAATTTTCAGTATGTAGGTCCCGAGAAGAAAGCTGAAATCACGTTCGAAGTTCTCCAAAAATCGTTCCCGATAATGGTAACTAATGACAAAGAACAGATTCTTCATCCAGGACTTCTCTATGCCCTACAAAAGAATGAGACACAGCATTTACCACAACAATTGTCAGTGCCCAAATTTTGGGACTCTCCAGCCTATGGACCGGGTGGTGTACGAGAATATCTTGGAAATTATGGTCAACGATTAATCAAACCTGAAGAGGCGGCGAACATTGGAAGTACTTACAATGAAATGGAGACTATTTATATATCCGTTGCAAGCTATAGAGATCCAGAATGCAGATTGACTGTAGAATCTATTCTCGCTCGTGCGAAATATCCACAACGCATTCGCGTGGCAATCATTGATCAACGAGCGAATGATGATCCAGAGTATTGCAGCCCGGAAACAAAATGCGAGGTAGATCCAGACCAGGCGTATTGCAAGCATTTGAAACAGATTGATGTATGTCACGTGGATGCTCCATTGTCAGTCGGTCCGGTGTTTGCAAGGCATTTAGCACATCGGATGTATCGGGGTGAATATTTTGCAATGCAAGTAGATTCTCATGTTCGATTTATTGTGAATTGGGATGACGATTTGATTGGACAATGGAAATCAGCCCAAAATGAAATGGCAGTATTGACAACCTACTTATCAGATATCGTTGGGAGTATTGATCCTGTAACATATAAATCGAAAGCAATTTCACGCCCCATCATGTGTGAAAGCGATTACGAAGATGAAGGAAAATTAAGACATCTTCGTCATGGCCAGCAACCCGATACAATACCAGGCATTCATGGCGAACCGACATTGCATCCATTTTGGGCTGCTGGATTTTCGTTTGCTCGTGGACATTTTGTAACTCAAGTTCCATATGATCAATATCTGCCAATGATCTTTCAAGGGGAAGAGATTAGTATGGGGCTGCGTGGCTTTACATATGGATATGATTATTACGCTCCTGAGAGATCGGTATGTTTTCATATTTACGCTGAAGGAGAGAACAAAGAAAAACGTAACAGTGTGAAATTATTTTGGGAGAATTCTGATCTATATGATGGAGCTGACGAAAAAGCCATGAAACGGTTGAATGGGATCATTGCCATGGGAGATCCAACAGATGAATACGATCACACGGATGAAAAGAAATATGGTCTTGGAAAAGTTCGCACGACCAAGAAATTCTTTGATACATTCGGTATTCACACTAAAAATCAAACCGTAGAGAAAGGGTTGTGTTCCTTTGTGGGTAAGCCCATGATGAAGTTATTTCGGCCACATTTACGATCGAATAGAATGGGTATAAATTACGATGAAGTCAATTTTCAGTATTTAGGTCCCGAGAAGAAAGCTGAAATCACGTTCGAAGTTCTCCAAAAATTGTTCCCGATAATGGTAACTAATGACATGGAACAGATTCTTCATCCAGGACTTCTCTATGCCGTGCGAAAAAATGAGACACAGCATTTACCACAACAATTGTCAGTGCCCAAATTTTGGGACTCTCCAGCCTATGGACCTAGTGGTGTGCGAGAATATCTTGGAAATTATGGTCAACGATTAATCACACCTGAAGAGGCAGCGAACATTGGAAGTACTTACAATGGAATGGAGACTATCTACATTTCAGTTGCAAGCTATAGAGATCCAGAATGCAGATTGACTGTAGAATCTATTCTCGCTCGTGCTAAATATCCCCAACGAATTCGAGTGGCAATCATTGATCAACGAGCGAATGATGATCCAGAGTATTGTAGTCCCGAAACAAAATGCGAAGTAGATCCAGATCAAGCTTATTGCAAGCATTTGAAACAGATTGATGTATATCACGTGGATGCTCCATTGTCAGTCGGTCCGGTGTTTGCAAGGCATTTAGCACATCGAATGTACCGAGGTGAATATTTTGCTATGCAAGTCGATTCTCACGTTCGTTTTATTGTGAATTGGGACGACGATTTGATTGGACAATGGAAATCAGCCCAAAATGAAATGGCAGTATTGACAACCTACTTATCAGATATCCTTGGGAGTATCGATCCTGTAAATTACACATCTTTGCGTGAAGGCCGGCCTATCATGTGCGATAGTGATTACGAAGATGAAGGAAAATTAAGGCATCTTCGTCATGGACAACAGCCTGAGGAAGAGCCAGATATTCGTGGCGAACCGACATTGCAACCGTTTTGGGCTGCTGGATTTTCGTTTGCTCGTGGACATTTCGTAACTCAAGTTCCATATGATCAATATCTGCCAATGATCTTTCAGGGCGAAGAGATTAGTATGGGACTTCGTGGCTTTACCTATGGGTATGATTATTACGCTCCTGAGCGATCGGTATGTTTTCATATTTACGCGGAAGGAGAAAACAAAGAAAAACGCAGCAACGTCAAGTTATTTTGGGAAAACTCTGATCTATATGATGGAGCTGACGAAAAAGCCATGAAACGGTTGAACGGGATTATTGCCATGGGAGATCCAACAGATGAATACGATCACACGGATGAAAAGAAATTTGGTCTTGGTAAGGTCCGAACAACAAAGAAATTCTTTGATACATTCGGTATTCATACTAAAAATCAAACAGTAGAGAAGGGATTGTGTTCCTTTGTAGGCAAGCCCATGATGGATGTATTTCGGCCACATTTACGATCGAATAGAATGGGTATTAATTATGACGAAGTCAATTTTCAGTATGTAGGTCCCAAGGAAAAAGAAGAAGAAGCAGAAAGTGTGGAAGCTGAAGAATCATGACTTTAATTTTACTCGCTTTCTTCCTGTAGGACTTTCCATACACCTTTTTTACTGCTATACCTAGCAATACCTGTGATTAGTTGTGTTGTCATGAAGACAAAGAGTGCGATCCAAATTCTGTTGAGCGTAATACTGATACCTGCCATAGAAAATGCCTTGATTAATCCAACACAGGCAAAATTTGCTGCCCACATGGCAATCATAGTGTATTTCCAATCAAGCCCACCCATAATCACTCCATTGACAGGATAGCAAAGGCCCTTGGCTGTCTGTGTAGCCAGCACTATTGGGAATATAGACGCTGCAGCGGCACGAACATTCACATCTGTCGTGAGGCCAGATAAAATTGAATCGCGTTGAAAGTAGGTAGTCAATGAAAGTAGTGCAGCGACACTTCCTCCGAGAAAAATCGAACCATTGATCAAATGCCGAATCAATGCTGCCTTGACCTTTGGTGTATACGATGTCTCATCCGAAAGTTCTCGACTAGAAGAGAAAATAGCAACAGGGAGAAGAAGTGTGAAAGATGAGAATCAAGAGCAGTACTGACCCTACAAGTTCTCATACTTACGCTAATAATGTCTGTACCGCAACTGCCACTGCCTCACAAATCTGTGTGGTAGCAAATCCCAATTGGAATGTCAAGTTGTAGGCGGCAGCACCGACAGCTCCCAACAAGGCTGCCTGCCGAGCACAGACAGCATAGGCAAATACTTTTCCAAACGTTCGTATCAATACCAAGGAACCTGCTTCCAAATATTTTGAAAGTGCAGTTTTCAGTTCCTTCCCCTGTCCCCATATACTATCCATGAATGGGACGTTATTACGATGGAGTGCAACCAACAGGGGGATGAGTGCCACAGTTTGTGCAATGGCTGTTCCAGCCGCCGCACCGGATGCTCCCCAATGAAAGGTAAAGATAAACAATGGATCCAAAATAATGTTGAGTACCGTAAAGAGTAGGGAATAGAGAAGAGGCGTACGTGTATTGCCCAATCCTCGAAAGATCCCATTGGTAACCAACCAAAGAGTGGCAGCTGGCGTTCCAAAGGCACGAACCCGAAGGTAGGACAGTGCCGACTGCCACATGGGATTTGTGGGACCCTCCAATCCCATTCCCCGAAGTATAGTAGAGGATAGGAGAGAATAGACAACAAGTTGTACCATCCCGACGGTTAGGGCTAACAGTAATGCAGATGAGACTGCGAGGGATAATTCTTTGTTGTTGTAATTGTTATCCATAGTTGTAGTATCCTTTGTTGTTGTTATTGTTGTTGATAATGTGATGCTAGTATCCTTGCTTTCATTCTCCATAGGATCATCCTTGGTTCTTGATTTTCCATCTTGTGATGCCACTAAGGATATACTTGTCCGTAATAGGGGATCATTGTATAATTTGGACACTGCATAATGTGCGGATATGGCAACACCAGCACCTCCCAAGACTTCTGGTCCCAATCGACCCAAATAGGCTGTATCTACCAAGGATGCCAATGGTTCTGCCGCAAGTTGAATCAAGGCTGGTATACCAATCGAAAGGAATTCCTTGGATAATTGATTACGTTTCTTTTGAAGAATTATGAAATTCGTTTCTTTATTTGTAGTATCATTAGAATTGTTATCATCATTTTGATCTGTATCGGAAGTTAAGGATTGTCGTAGTGGTTGTTGAAATGGTTGTTGAAATGGTTGTTGTTGTTGTTGTCGTCCAGGATGCAATGATTTTGTAATGGATGGAGGAAGGTATATCCGATGAGAATTAGGAACAACGAATGAAAGTACCGAAGGAAGAATAGTAGGAATCAGGATCCAAAGGATACGAACAATCATCATGTTGGGATATCGACGACACGTGAGATTTTTGATATGATCTCACAGGAACAAGTAAGCACTGTTTTTTAAAAGATCCAAAAAATAATACGGACGGTTGGAATCAGTTTTTAGCCGTTTCTGGAATGAATCTTAAAACCAAATAGAAAATGTTGAAACGACAAAAATAGAGAAGGGATTCCTAACCACTTCAAGAAATGAATATAACATAAATTTCGGATGGAATGGAAGGTTTTGGTCCAACAAAAAAGCATGGAAGAAGTAGAAATACAGGTGCTAGGTTTTTTAGACGATCCAAATAATCCACAACCACATTTCCATTTGGTGACTAGTATACGGGAAAAATTGAGGATGCCAATCAACCTAAGGGGAATACGATACTGCCTGATAAATGGAAATGATAAAGAGAGCCATCAAAATTGTATAGTGAAGAGCAAGTTGGGGAACTACAATGTTTGACAAATTTCCCAATTTCTACAACAACTCTGTATGTACATTTGTGATTTGTCAATTTGAAAAAACGAAAAATTATTGTGCATCATGGACGTATCAATCCATGGATGCAACCAAAAATATTTGCAGGATGATAAGTATTGTTTGACGTAAGAGACAAATCAACACAAATCAATACTGAATGAATATTCACAATCTTGTTTTTGTATCTTTGTATGGTAAACTTAAGGAAATCAACTTGAAAAATTCCAAATAGTGGCACATCCTTGGCCTTCCCATCGGAACGCATCTCTGAAGAATTGACAATCCAAGCTGATGGAAATATCTATAACAGACAAGATAGCACAAAGAATTAAGGTCATTCTAGTTTTTTTTAAAGAATTAAGGTCATTCTAGTTGTTTTGTCATGCTCCTGACGTTTCTTTTTCATCTAGCAACTACTTTAGCATTCTCTGAAAGTATCAATGTTCCTTTGCTATCCAATCCTTGGGATTTAGAAGAAGTAAACGTGAATAGACAATCGAAGTTATTGTAACAAACATTAAGAAAGGTGATGATATGGCAAAGAAATGTACAGAAACACAAGTTTAACTAGGAGACAAAGTCTCAACCCTCCGATTAGATGTTAATAGGAGGAGCATGCATTGTACAGATGTGCTCTCATCCTAGAGTAGAGGAGTGTGAGTAGTAGTAGTAGTAGTAGTAGTAATGAATATTCCATATTCGCAAGTAGGAAGCGTACATGTAAAAAAAATGACCGAACAACATTTATTGATTGATGGTTTTGTTTTTTCACTTGACACACAACAAATGAAAGGTCGATAACAACAACAACAGCAACAACAACAACAGCAACAACAAACAGGAAGAATGTCTCGTCTTAGGAATCATCATCCTTCTAGTCCTGCTACAAGATCGAAAAGTTACTTTAAATTAATTGTAACAATACTCTTTCTTATTGTTGTCATTATGGTCCTACGTAATCCTCGAATTCCAGAAGGAACAAGGAAACAAACAAACAACGAAGAAGTGTCACGTTCTACAGCTACACGGGGGATCAATCGTTGGTATCCAACAACAATAGGCAATACTTCTACTTCTGTGTCCAAGTCAAAAGGTACGATGGAATGAAAAACGCTGACAAATATTTGTATCATTCTCATTTCTTACGGACAAATTGAACCATGGAATCCAATATTATTCATATTTGCTATGTTTTTGTAGTTCGGAAGGAGGAAGATATTAGTAAAGCTGCCACAGTCATGGGGATGGCAATTGATATAGGGGATGACATGAAACGATTCGTCAACTCCTTACGCGCGACTGGATATCTAGGACATATCATTTTGGGAGTTCGGCATGATATTGATAATGATACATTGCAATACATGAAACAGAATGGTGTCACCCCCAAGTTACTTGAATTCTCAAACTGTACCTATGGATCCTTCTATACGGAAGAAACTTTAAAGGAAGAAGGCGATATAGGTAATATTGTGGGTTTGTCTGTATGTATAAAGTCATATCCGGATATTAAGGAACGATGGGCCAAATTTCCATTGGGACGAGATTGGTTGGAGGGATGTCCCACCTGCACAGGTCCTGTATTGATATCTGATGTTCGAGATTCCTACTTTCAACGGAATCCTTTTGGACCTGATCAACCAGAAGTTAAGGGCCTACAAGTCTTTGAGGAACATCCCAATACGACAACTGCACATTGGCTTGTCGATTGGCCTGTGGGAGATTGTAAGGGTATTCATTTCTCCAAGCCCATGCTTTGCTCGGGATCTACCATTGGCACTCGTGAGGCCATGATCAAGTATTGTATCACTATGTATGAAGAAATGAAACGATGGATTGAAGACCCTAAATGTCGTTTCAAATTTTTGGCAGATGATCAGAGCATACATAATTGGTTATTCTACAATGGTGACTTGGGTCCCGATGTCGTCGCAATTACGAATCGTGAGGGTATAGTCAATACTGTCGGATTTGAGGGTGGTCAGATATCCGAAGCTCATCGGAATAAAATGTATGCCATGAATGCGTCTGATCCAGAAACAGTACCTTATGAGGGTGCATCGGATCAAACATGGGTATCCGCCCAAAAATACGGAATTGTCAATGAAAATGGAGAATTTACCAACTTTGACGGATCCGTCTCAGCTGTGGTTCATCAATTTGATCGCTTAGGTCTGCCATTTATATTTTGGTTGAATAAGCTAGAGGAATCTTGGAAGAATAACTCATTCATAAAGTCAAACGATGGTCCATAGGCCTAACATTTTTGGTAAAAGGAAGTTTCATGTCAACAAAGTCTACATGTATTATCATAACATTGGATTGAATTGGTCTCTCTCTTTTGAGGACTAGTAGACAATGCCACCTATCCGGTAGCTCAACAAAGGTTTTGATCTTTGGAGTAACTTTTTCGTGACACTTAAATCTTCTTCTGACTCTCTACAGTTCATCTTCATTCTTAAGTTACTCCATGTTATACTATCCGCGAAGAATGACAATTATTGTACTTCATCATCGAGGAAAATAATCTAAAGTAGACTGATGGTGAGGTTTCTATCATTTTCTTACTTAATATTCTGATGGTTACATGGTTCAAGAAACGTTCATTACAATCTTGTGCATTTTCGCCCAATCTTTGTATCATGCAAAAACTATTGTCTTCACAAAATGTTGTGTTCACAATTAATTGGAGTGCCAATTGGATATTTTCCTTACGTTCATTAGTCTATCCATTAGGGACATTACAAATTCAAATTGTGTGGGTCAGCCTTCACACTCCTTTTTCTTACTTATGACACTCCTTGTCTAAGGTCCACGGTTGACTTTTGTTCAACCAAATTTTGACCATTGAGCAACACGTTTGGGCACAAATACAAAAACAGAAAGAGTGAGTGAAAATAAAATGAAAACATTCAAAAAGGAGTACCAATAAAAAGGGGTTGTTCTTCTTGAAATTGTACCTGCTGTAAAGACTAGTAAACCCAACCAACTTCCTTTTGCGTGTGCTACTATGGGGATATTGAAACACAGCCAATATTGCAGACCAAGACAGAAATAGAGAAGCTCATATGATATAAAGTTGGTTGTTCCTTTGAAATTGCAGTATCTCAGAAGAATGGAAACTGGGATATTTGGAAGATACATGACTGCCATAACCATTTTTGAAATGAACTATTTGATATGCCAACATTCAACAATCACATGAAGCTGAAAGAGAACACATAAGTGCTTTGGATGAGAGTGGGATTGAACCATAAATTATCTTATCCATTTTAAAATCAGAATTCAACAATCAACACAACAGCTTGCAAAATGTACAAGTAGTGCACTACTCGTAGAAAACAATGTTCTAAGTGGCAGAACGCCAATTGAAGCCATAAATGATATAGTTTTCTATAGACATTGGTCAAGCATTTGAAGAAACAATCCCAAGACTTGAAAGATATAACAGATGAATGCAATCAATCAATTTTGTTGGTTGAGAGGATCCTAAAAAAGCAAAAGCTCGAAGCAGTGAGTTTGTCATCATTATATGTTGACCTTTGATTTCTGATTCCAACATCCAACATCTGTGAAAGGCTATTCAGCACAGCTGGGTTCAGTTTTAACCAAAGGAGATGTCTGCTCTTCCAATCAACGCAGAGTCCCAAATGTTCCTTCACCTCAATTCTTCCTTATGGGATATTGCGATTGTGAAAGATATTCTTTCCAAAACCCAGGATTAACAAAAAAACAATAATTGTCAATAATTGTTTGTTCTTTAATAAATTTTACAATAATTGTTTGTTGTTGGGTCCAGAAGACAAACAATATACAATTATATTTTCGGAAGGTTTGCTTATAGCTGCCCAAAGAACCTTTGCAACGGTATGATGAAAATCTTGGATTGTTCCATTGACAACGGCACAGGATTACCCGATTCATCAAATAGATGGAGTGCAGCAGGTGTTGACAATGGCTTGTCAATCTTATCTGGGAATTCATCAATAATTTCCTGCAAGTAGGGAATCATGGTCACCTTCAATTCGCCAATGACCCTTTTTTCTGCAGCATCAATGACAGATGTAAGTATTACTGATTCCGTCTTTACCGTGGTTGATGACGCTTCTGATTTCTCATATAATGCCCTTTGTGGCCTGCAATCTGCGCAAGCCCTTGCTTTGATTCAGCCGCACCTTTTTTGTTTTATAAATATAATTGAGTTCAACACTTGCAGAAGTTCCTGTCTTGTAAGTTTCTCCTTCAGAACCGGCTTAAAAACTTCCATATCATGTAGTTGTTTTATCTCAGCAATTGTGGCCTGTTTTGCTTCTCTTGGAATGGTATCATTTGATGGACATTCAACCCTTAATTTGTTGTTTGACTGTTGGATGCCAAATATGGTATGAACTGATGGGGTTTGGGCATTTGGTGAAAAAAATTCCTTGATGTTTTCAGGTTCATCTTGTATTCTTGTTGATTGAAACTAAAATTTTCGAAAGGGTCCTTCTTCATTTTTACTCTTCTCTCACTTCTTGTTATATAGTAAGTTCTAGCGGCTTCTTCATCTGATTCATCAGCTTGATCTGCATTGGGTTCAACCAGCACCTCATTGCTTGTGTTGGTATGCATATTGCTCAGGTCTTCATGTTCAATTTGCTCAAGGTCTGGCACTCCTGAATTTGCAATACCAATGGACTCCATTTGTGTTTCATCTCCTCCTTGGTGCACTGCCTGATGCTCTGGATCTTGTGGTGGATCTATGTTTTCCACTCTTGGTGGGAACCATCATGTACCAAAGCATCATCATGTGATTCCATCAGCTCTTGCGGGTCAATGCTATTTGCATCCGGATCTAAACTAATATTGTCTTGTGGATAAGGATGGTACTCATCATCTCTACGATCTTTTGGGGAATCATTCAAGTCTTGCCAAGTTTCAGGATCAGGAGTTTCCATTGCATTGACTGCATGAATGATATTGCTGGGCATTGGAAGGGGGTAAATGATCTGGCTTGAATAAGGCAACCTGTTAACACACTTAGAAATTTGTATGTTCCTTGAATATTTCCTGAAGGAACAAGTAGGATTCCACCAACAGTACGTAATAACAAGGCATCATTAGTGGGCTTGGGCTCTGCATGAACCTGTGCATATCCTCCAAAAGGAATTCTGCAATGTTTTTCACAGTCCACATTCAGACCGGTTACAATTGTCTGCGGAGATAAAGTGGGGGATACTCCACCAGATGGGGGGAAGAAATTCAATCACATAACAGAAAAAATGACCGAATGAACAATGACTACCTGTGGGAGGTTGTTAAGTGGAAGTGTTGTAAGGATACTTTGTACCCGTCTTTTTGTACGAATCTTTCTCTTGATTTCCGGTATATGTTCATTTGGGCCACAAATGTTGAGGAACACATTTCTTTCCAGAAGAGGCTGGTGGAGCACCTCAAACTCATTGTCCATAAGACAGACTCTCACGGTAAAGCCTCTGTGATGATACAGGTTGATTATTTTTACAACTCCAGCAGTCAGGCTTGATACAGATTTGTTGTTGAGTTTTTCAACCATTGTAAACTGGATATCACGGGAAGTGGAAATAAGGAAAAGAATCTTGCCAACCTGCATGATGTCTGCTGCAAGAGTAACTTCACTGTGGTATTCAAGAACATCAGGGGGAACATATATGGAATCCGTTATAGCTTGGCTTGGGCGTTCGCGTGTGGTCTTCCCTTGAATACCCCCAAGTTCTTTCCCAAAAATTGCCTCAGCATGAACAATATCTTTCACAGTGACCTTTGTGTTAGGCAATAGATTGCTTCTTATGATTGCTATGTAGTCACGATATGATGGCCTACCAATCATTTCATATAGATCTCGTGCCTTCTTAGCCAGTGCAACTTGTCTTGGAGTGAACATTTGCTCATTTTCTTCAACTGTTTGGATGAATGAAGCACCTTAAAGAGGGACCTTGAAAGCATACAATCCTTCACAAGTTAGATGAAATGCCATAGTCCTACCTGCTTCAGGATTTTAGATTTGTTGGCAATCAGGAGTGTATGAAATAATGTGCCCCTTCCTTTCTGCTTCTGACATTGAAATAATGTTAGCAATAGCATTCTCTTTGAACCAAACTGTACCATAGTTTTTAAGATCAGCTTGTTGAGTGTATATGATTGATCCTTCATTTGTGAACATTTTCAGGGAGTAAGGAGCATCACGAATCTTTGTCACCAGTCGTTCCACGTAGATTGTGCTGTGTGTGCTTTGACTATCCAGCAGAATGAGGGTATCACCAATCTTGTTTTCCATACCACTTTGATTAAACTGGTTCCCAATGTCATATCCAATATATTCTTGCTCATCTTTGTAATTTTCTTTGATCATGTCATGTTGTAAGAACTGCTTATCCACGCTGTATCCTGAGTATTGGTTAATGTCAAAATCCTCAAGTATTTCAAAGTTTTCTGTAGTCTCCTTTTCTTGCTCCTCTACTGCTTTGTAATGTTGCTTGCCTTGTTCAATCATACCTGGTTGTTTCTTTTTTTCCAGTCGAGCCCTGAACTTTGCTATACATTCAGTATTCTTGCATTCAGATAGACGGACTCCTTCCGTACCGCATCCCCAGCAAGCAATTTCACCATTGGTTCTTGAGTTCCCTCCATCTTGGGTAAACAAGATTCCATTTTGTGTACCATTTGTGTATTGTCTTCATTCGTAGGTGGTATTCCAGTTATTTAGTAATGCATACACTGCCAAACGGGTATCTGGGTGGGCGTTTTGACCACTGATTTGGTCATTTGCCAACTTGGCCAACATAGGTCCATATCTGTCTTTATTGCACCTTGCCAAAAACATTCGAGCGAGCACTTTTTCCTGCACTTTGTTTGCCACAGCCTTGCATTGCGAGGTTGTGTATGTAGTCATCCATGTCTCGTCATTATATGGTATTCCTGTATCCTTTGCAATTATTTCTGCCGTAATCTTTTTGTGAACTCCAATGGTATCTCCATAATGTTCAATCAATTCTAAGGCATTGTTAAACATATTGTGGTATTAGATGTTAGTCATATCTCTGCCTTGATGTAAAACTTATCAATGGCTTCTACCAAACTCATCACGTTCACCGTCAAGCATAAATGTAAGAACTTTGATACCTTTCGGTAATGCCAATGCATCTCTTTTTGCATGCATCATTTTAAATGTGGGCATGGCTTTCAACTTTGAAGCTATATACTCTGTGCACTGTCCTAAGACTACTGTCTTAATTGAATTTGTGGAAGGTATAGAAAGAATGGTAACCTATGGAACCTATTCTATATTCAGATGAGTAAATAGAAGAATATTAATTCTAGTAGTATCTACTAGGATGTCTCCAGTATCAATACACACACACATCTCTTAGCCTTAGTAATGTATTATAGTATTATTAGACTATTTGCTTACAACCTATAGTGTTAGGTATTATCTTAATGAACTTAACTCAAGGTATGTCAATATGTATCTAATGCTGAATAACTCTCTTTTCCTTTTTACAGTTTGTTTGGGGGTGAGAGACACACATGTATTTCATGCAATACTAGTTTTATCCCTTCTCAAAAAACCTTCTCTTGAAGACCTTCTCTTGACGTATAACTTCAACCAATTTAGAAACAATGGTTGCTTATGATATTCATATTTTTACATTTTTCTCATATATTTTTATTCAACAATTTTATATCATGACTCTGTTTTACCGTTTTTTAGCCTGCTTCTAGTTTAAAAGAACTTGTATCTGTTTATCTCAACTGCTCTGTAGGTCAGATTCAGTGAAGGATCCTACTGTAGATCCAGGTAGAATGCCATAGGGGGCAGTGCTTAGGGTGCTAGAGTTCCAATGTATGCCCCTTAAGAGCAGCGCCCCAGCTTTAGGCCTCTAAACAACTGCTTTCTACTGAAGGTTCTTAGGTTCCAAAGGCTGCCAGCTTGGGGTGGCGCCCTTTGATGGGATCCTGAGGTGCTGTCACCCCCTCTGTTGCAGGATGGTGAAAAACCGAAAATAACCGAAAAATGCCTCTTCAGCCACTGGTTAGGGGTTAGGGGTTAGGGGTTTGGGGTTAGGACGAACCCCCAACCCTATTCACCTAACATAATGTTTTAAATAAAGGTTAGGGGTTAGGGGCCTTTCGAAGAATTCGAAAGGTGGTATCTTAATCAAAAAATCTCCTTACTTGTTTCAAGAACTGTTGAAATTACTCAACCCAACGGCAGAGGTCTTTGAAACCAGTCTTGTCTCATAGTTTCGAAACAAGATAACGATGATGAGCATTATGCTTTGCCTTTTGATATGGACAACAACTCCTACTTTCGCAAAAGAACAAGTCCCTACCGCCCCAACGATTACGTCTGTGATTAAGGCATTCTATCCGTTAAATGCCACTGTATTCAACATATCTTGGACTTACCAATCCCAGGCATTGGCAAGAGCAACTCGTGTTTTAGTCAAAACTGAAGCCAATGCGATGCGTATCAGGGAATTTTATATCTTGGCCTGTTTGTTCTATGCCACCAATGGAGTGCCAAATCCCCGTACAATATCAGTGATACCTAGACAAACATTGGTCCAATGGACACATACTACGAATTGGATCCAAACAAGTAATTATTGTAAATGGTATGGAATCAAATGTGGCAAGAATTTCAGTGATGTCACCGAAATTAGATTGAGTGAAAATGGTCTGACAGGAGAATTCCCTGATGAAATTATACATTTGGGAAAGACCTTGGAAACTCTTGATCTCTCTTACAATAAGTATCATTGGAAAGGATCATTTAATTGGATGGAATCTATGACTGCTATGAAGAATCTCTACTTTGGTACAACTGCTTGGGATTCCAATGGAATACCATATCAAATATCATCCATGAAGCGACTGAGTAAAATTGACCTGTCCAATACTTTTTTCCGTGGTAAGATCACCGAAGAAGCATTCACAGATATGCCAGAACTGCGATACATCAATATGGGGGGTAATTCTTATGTCACTGGCAGGAAAAATAATTTCCCTTCCTCCATTGTACGCCTCCCCAGTTTGACACACTTGTACATGAATAATGTCAAATTTACTGATGGCAGAACTTTCAATTTGAATTTTTTGGGTTCTCTGAAAAAGGCTCATTTAGTTTGGATGGACTATACTAAGTTATCTGGCGGAATTCCCTCAGATATTGGAAAAGCCAGGAATCTTCGATACCTATCGCTCAGCTACTGTGGCATAACCGGAACAATCCCTGCATCAATTGCAAACACTGAAATTCATGGTATGAGGCTTTTTGGCAATAAGTTGAATGGAACTATTCCAAATAGTCTTGCCTACAAAAAATGGAGTTATCTATACCTAGAGGGTAACTCTCTTGTTGGGACAATACCATCGGGTATTTGTAAACAAGCAACAGCTGCCAACTCTGTATTTAAATTGGGTGCTGATTGTATTACTTGTCAAGCAACTAAAAATTGTTGTAACTGCTGTGGATTAGCATGTAATAATCTATTTTCTCTGACACATGCACCCACACACTTTCCAACAAACCTTCCTACTGCATCTCCAACAAACCTTCCTACTGCACCTCCAACAAACCTTCCTACTGCACCTCCAACAAAACTTCCTACTGCACCTCCAACAAACCTTCCTACTGCACCTCCAACAAACCTTCCTACTGCACCTCCAACAAATCTTCCCAAAGCATCTCCAACGCAGCTTCCCACTGCATCTCCAACAAACCTTCCCACTGCACCTCCAACAAACCTTCCCACTGCACCGCCAACACAGCTTCCCATTACATTTCCAACAAAGCTTCCTACTGCATCTCCAACAAAGCTTCCTACTGCATCTCCAACAAAGCTTCCTACTGCATCTCCAACAAACCATCCCACGGCATCTCCAACACAGCTTCCTACTGCATCTCCAACAAACATTTCTCCAAAAAATCTTCCCACAGCATCTCCAAAAAGCCTTCCCACTGCATCTCCAACAAACCTTCCTACTGCATCTCCAACAAACCTTCCTACTGCATCTCCAACAAACCTTCCTACTGCATCTCCAACAAACCTTCCCACTGCATCTCCAACAAACCTTCCGACTGAATCTCCAACACAGCTTCCCACTGCATCCCCAACAAACCTTCCCACTGCATCTCCAACAAACCTTCCAACTGAATCTCCAACACAGCTTCCCACTTCATCTCCAACACAGCTTCCCACTTCATCTCCAACACAGCTTCCCACTTCATCTCCAACAGAGCTTCCTACTGCACCTCCAACAGAGCTTCCTACTGCACCTCCAACAGAGCTTCCTACTGCATCTCCAACAAACCTTCCAACTGCATCTCCTACCGCACCTGTTCCAATGTATACTTTTTTTCCCTTGATGGATTCGCCTGGAAATGATCTTATAGGAAGAGTAGATTTAGCAAACAATATTCCAGCTCTTCAAGAGTATTGTAATAGCCTTACAAATTGTAAAGGATTCAATACAAATGGTTGGATGAAAAGTGTAATTGTACCTTCTGCTAATTTTCTTAAATGGACAGAAGATCTTGATAAAGGACTTTATGTCAAAAATACAATCTAATCAAATTGATTTAGGGGTTATTTTACCTCCTACAGAGCTTCCTACTACATCTCAATCAGACATTCCTACTGCACCTCCAACAGAACTTTCCAGGCCTCCCTCACATTTGCTGTAAAACATATTTTTGTTCTATAAACTAACTTATTGGCCACATCTAGAAAGATGAAGAAAGTTACCGCATACAAAGTATCCCTTTTGCACCATCATGATTCAGTCTCTGCAATTTAGCTCTAGTGTTATTGAAACATTCAATGTATCAACTGTATTTTGCCATCATGTTCCTGAATTATTTGTTTCATTCTATGCATAATGCTGGCTTCCCAAGATCCTTTCTGTACATGGTCATCAGTCAATTCATTTGGATTCAACTGGTTTTTGGATTGTCTTTAGTATATCCCCCTGTCTGCTTGCACAAAAAATATTAGAAAACTTGCAAGTCAAGCAGTAGATGTCCCAAAAAATGATATACGTTAGTAAGATATTGGGGTATTGTATATATTTTTATTTCACCACCTTGGAAATGGACTGGATAAGTAATATAAGAACTTACTGTTTAGGGTGTTACTCTCCTCATTTCTTGCGGACAAATTGCACCCACATTATTTTTGAAATACATACCTAAAGTCAAATCCAATATTGTTTTCGTTTGATAAATTTTTGGGGGTATATACAGTAATGAAGAAGGAGGAAGATATTAGTAAAACTGCCACAGTCATGGGGATGGCTATTAATCTAGGGAATGAAATGAAACGATTTGTCAATTCCTTATGTGCAACTGGATATCTAGGGCACATCATTTTGGGAGTTCAATATGATATTGATAATGCCACATTGCAATACTTTAAACAGAATTGTGTCATCCCCAAGTTACTTGAATTCTCAAACTGTACCTATGGATGTTATTAATTGAAGCGGTTGAGCAACAAATAAGGGCTTATCTTTGTTTCTTGGCAGAATTGAGTTCAATCAATCCAAAAGAGTCTAAACAAATAATTGTAATCACTAAATATCTACAACTTTTCACTACTATTCCACGTAATTTGCTAAAATTGCATCCACACATACTTTTCGTACCTAATTCCTTCTTAATTCATAGTTCGTACTCCGTTTTCAAATATCATCGCTTGTTGCTAGTTTGGGTTCGCGACCGGCATGTGATTGATATCATTACACCCCTCTTGCAACCAAACTACCAACCCATTATCTGTGGTCTAAGCCTATTCAGGGTTTCCTCACTGCAATTTTTGTCAATATGTCTGCCAACATTTCTTTGGTAGATACAGACAATATCTTAACTTTTCCAGAAAGTACTGATTCCCTATAACGAAGATACTTGTTGTTGATATGCTTTGTGCGTGGCCTCATCTTTGGATGTTTTGCACTGGTTGCAACTTCCACAGCACCACTGTTATCTTCGAAGACTTTACAATGCACTTCTGGTATGATGTCACTAATTCCTTTTATATTATCCTTGATTTCATCCAGGATCTCAATTAGGGGTAATACCTCTCTCATTACAGTTGTTATTGCCAAATATTCACTTTCAGTAGAAGATAACGCAATTTCACCCTGTAACTTTGATACCCAAATGATGGGACACCCGGCATACATTACAACATAACCAGTTCTGGACCTTGCTGTATCAGCATTCCATTCTGCATCTTCTTTATCCCAATTTCCAGCAAATGAAGCATCAACATACACTTCTAAACCTTTTTTCAATTTGGGTTTATGAATCATTCCCAAATCTTTGGTACCTTTAAAGTATCTTCTCCGTTTTTCTCTCAATTTGAACTCCTAAAAATTTACTGATATCACCTTCAATTGTCATATTTAAGTCAGCTTTCTGCATATCCTCGATGATTACCTCAAGTTCATTATTGTTGGGTCCCACCAATATGGAATCATCAGTGTACAATATGAACATAGAACTGCCTTTATAGAAAAAGACATTCATCAACAACACTCTGCTTAAAACCCACACTTTCCAATTTGTTAACGAAATGCTTATTCCAAACTCTACCTGCCTGTTTTTGACCAAATAAGTTTTTCTTTAACTTCAATACATAATCCAAATTTTCTCCAACTACTTCAAATCCTTTAGGAATTTCCATGTATAAATCACATTCAACATGAGCCTGTGTATAAGCCAGCACAAAATCAATATGTTTGATTTTCCATCCATAAATTAAGGTGAACACTAGAAGTAATCATATTGTTGTCCATGATGCAACAGGAGAATAAGTTTCCCAATAATTTAGGCCATATTGTTGTTTAGATCCATCAATATTCAACCTAGCCTTCCACTTATACACTTCCCTACTTGCAATACGTCTCTTCCTCTTCATTGCCCATACTGAAGGTAGTACTTTTATCCCCTCTGGAACTTCTTTCCTGTGAATCATTTCCCAAACATCATTCTGACAATGACTTTCCACCTCCTGCTGCATGGCCTTCAAAAATTGATCTTTATCAGGCTCTTTCATGGCTTCATGCCAATACATAGTATCTGGGTCCGTTGTTGATGCATATGCATAGATCCATTCATAGTCAAATCTTCCAGGACTTACATCTCATAAATTTGATCATCATCATATTTATTATCCATTTTGGAAGCATAAGTTGCCCAGCACCCTTCTCTGAAAAATCTACCAGGTTTACGATTTCTTGAAGATCGACGCACTCCCTGATGATCATCTCCATCAATTGACTCTTTTTCATCACTTATTTCAACATCATTTGTTGCAATTGGTTCAGTTCCTGCTTCAATTTCTGGCTCCGTGCTAATCCCTCTTCCTTCCTCATCTAAGTTGGTTGGGTTTAAATTATCTTCTGCCAGTACAGATTCATTATTAACCTCAAATTGTGATTGATTGATCATTTTAGATGATGAACTTGATTTCACCCCCTCATGTTGAATAAATCCTGCAGCTTGCTGCCATTGAGATTTGGGTGAAACATTTCCAAATTTTCCCAACACTGTTGTAAAGGTTGAATCTGCCTTCCAATGGAATTGAGGAGAGACATGTCCTGTTTGAATATTGAGAATCAATCCAACACTCCTAGCATGTCTAGATGACATTCCCAGAAAAGCTCCAATTTTGGACCTGACTGACCACTTATCAATTTTCTGAGCAGCTTGCATACGATGATCTAACACAAATGCCGGGCATCCAAAAGAATGAAAATATTTCAAGTTTGGTTGAATTCGAGCAATTGAAAATATTTCTGATGGAGTGTTCCCCAATTCATATTGTAGTAAGATTGTATTGTTGTGAATTTCTGCCGCATACCTTAATGCGTAGGGCCACAAATAGACATTAATCACCGCAGGCCACCTTGATGTAGCATGAATCAACATTGCTCTAGCCTGTTCTTGTAAATGATGTATCATCCTCTCAGCAATCCCGTTTTAAAGACGCGCATGGATGTTGACTCCTTTTCTTGTCAGGGATCCTTTTGGTGTTAATTAAAATCCTCCAGTAAATTTTTCTCTGCATGATTTCTTGTAGCTGACTTGCAGTCTCTTTCTAACCTTTTGTCTTCAAGCTTCCCAAATTTACTTGATTTGATCTTGTGATACGGTAACGCTTGAATTCCCTTACTTTCACACCCTTCAGGTAAGTACTCTATCTCCCTCGCTCAGTGCCAGCTTCTCAGAGTCAGGCGGACAATCTTCAGTTAGATACCACTTTGGCAACTCCTTCTTGTATTGATGTAGCTCTTCAACTTGCGTGCACATAGGAAGGGTGTAATTATTTGAAGCGGTTGAGCAACAAATAAGGGTTTATCTTTGTTTCTTCACAGGATTGAGTTGGATCGATCCAAAAGAGTCTAAACAAATAATTGTAATCTACAATACTAAAAAATTCACATCCGACCTGACCTGTGCAACCCCGTAACCCTTGTGCGTTTTGTTAAGTCAATACTCGAGAAAGTGATCGAGTAGGAGTACTGGAAAGATAAAGTTGTTCTAAAATAAAATTAAGCTATAAATTATTATTTTGTGTAAGTTGTGAGCCTATAATTTAATTTACTATTGTCTATCTTAGCGATAAAAGGATCGCTATAATTACTTTGCGAACTCTTTTCCGAACCGTTAAGATGTGCCAAAGATATTCTAACATATCTTAACTTCTCTAAAATACCAAAGATTTAATAACCAATGATCTTGTTTAGCAAGTTTTAGATATCCTTGATAAAAGCAACTGTCAAATTAGCGATAAAGAGTATCTATAACAAATAAAACGGAATAATAGTTATAGTTCCAAAAATATCCTTCGGAATGTGGGACTCGAACCCAGAGCATCGCGATTACTTGGCAGTACTCAAACCAGTTCACTTCCAACTGGTGACACTAAAATATCTAAACTATCACAATATCTTACTACTCCCCTAATATCTGACGGTACATCTGACCACAAATAAAATAAACCTCCTCCTTCCTTGATTATATAACACGTAAAATTTTTTTATTCAACTTTTTTTTTCATTTATTTTTTTTCATTTTTTTCCATTTTTTTTTAATATATAAATCCTAATCACTAAAATATCCTAAATTAGAAATAAACTTTCATTTTTTTATTTCCGGAACACGGAACAACCAATTCTTGACTAAATAATGAAATTTTTCATTAATCAAGGGCTTAGTCAGGTTGTCACTGACATTTTCGTCGCTCTTTACATAAACAAACCTCATTACTTTCGCCGCAATAGCTTCTCGGACACGATGGTACGCAATTGCATTATTCTTTTTCTTCAAGACACTTGAAGGGACTGAAGTATTTAGAACCACTGACATATTATCACCTAACATTAGGGTTGGACCATCTAA
>CAAAJI010000419.1:39935-50775 GCA_900642245.1 Fragilaria radians | reverse complement strand
GTAGAATTCATATATTCGTTGAGCATGAGGCCTTTTAAAACTGGATAAGGTTCAAGGTTAATCCTATGCCACTGGTAGTTCTACTGGTACCAGTGATTAGTAGCAGCAATAGCGTACTCACGGATAGCATAAAACATGGTGACTACAAATAATAATGATAGTTTTTAGTATAGGAATTCTTGAAAAAAATCCGGGGCACCAATGACAGGACTCCGCAATACTAGTTAAAGATAAAAAATGTTACCAACAATGTAGGTCAATCAATGAACCAAAAATAGTGACTCTATGTGAAAAGATAAACGTAACACAGTGGGTTCTTGACTTTTTCAAAAATATATATAGCAAAATCCTCTATTTTTCTGTAGCATTGATCGGTACGAAGTATTTGACCAGCCTATTCGGAGAAATCAATGCACTTAAAGACTGCTGAAACCAGAAAAGACTGCAAATACCAAGAAAGAGAAAGGTTGAATCTCTCCTATAGACTAAATTAAGGATTACTTTGTTACCTCCGCTTTATTCTGCAAGTTCAACACGACTAAGGTTGCAAGCACATCTCGTCTCCCTACAGATATTGTGTAAGCCACAATACTTGCCATGAGGAAAACTTAGTTATAGCATCCTTGGCTGATGCTAGTGTTTAATGTGGCGTTATAGCTGAGCCAAAGCCTCAAAACACTCATCAGAGTGATGCTGTCGCCTGGAATACAGTCACAATAACAAGGAACAGAGACATTCTAGAAACACAGGAGCCGTTAATTGAGATTTATTTGACCACAAATTAAGTACCAAGACAGATTCAAAAATAGGTTTGCTCTACAAAGATTCATATGTAGAATAGATTTCCTGCAAACTTAGATAACTTCATCTAGTTGACACCAGCAGAACAATTGTAATTATAACAAAGGTCTGCAAAGATGCAAACAATTCTTTGCTAGATAATTAGGAGACTTCTAACTGACGCCAATAAGTCCACAATTGATGGGAAAAGGCTGAAACCTGTATATTCTGGTCCATTTCAATAGAGCAGAAACTACGCAAAGAGATTGCAACACTAGTGGAAATTGGAGTCCTACAAGAAGACTAATCTTATGAGTGGTATTGAAAAACTAATTGTTAAAATGTTGCCCATTTCTGGGGACATTACCAGATTTAATGTATGTCCGATTATTTATTTCTATCAGAAATGGAACTTGACAATTTCAATAGTTACTGTAAAGCCAAAGGACATAGTTGAGTTCTTCTTCACTCAATGCAATGACATATACTTTTCTGTACAAAAATGCAAAGCTTGGGGGGGGGGGGGGTGTGAAGTGAAGTTAAACATCAGCTACTTCAGAATGTTATTTGATGGATAGACTTCTGGAATTCTCCATTATGTTGCATTATCTGCTTCGAATGGAAATAAGGAGTTCAAGCAAATAGCTTAATCAAGTCAAAGTGAATGTCCACTAAAATTCAATTTGCAATCCATACATGTGTTCTTGGAATCTGATTTGAAGTATGATTTCAGCAATCAACAACTAGTACAAGTACTACATCCTCTTCTCATGAGTACTGGTAGTATTTACTCAACATTTCACTATCCGCGATGACACGTAACTATTAGAACAATGGTCATCCCATCTAAATTGAGAAGTCGGAATTCCAAAGTTAGCATATCACTCTGGGCCTTAATACTTACCTATGTACTCGCCTTTCTAATAGGATCAAGATGGCATGGCGCTGATCAAAGTTATGATTTGTTAACTTTAAACACAGATTCAACCTTAAACACTGAATCCAGCAGTGATGTTATCACTTCAGATTATAGTCTTGCCATGCCGAAAGGAAAAGCCATCGCTCTTCCATCGGTTCGGGTCGCAAAAGAAGAATTTAAATCAAATGAGCAGTATGGAGGAAAAGGAGACAAGCCTCATTTGGGTGGATTCACAGATATGGATCACCATGGTGTCAGTCCTGCTGTATGGAAATGGATGATGACATACATTGGCATACATTCCATTCTCGATGTTGGATGTGGACGGGGTATTAGTACTAGTTGGTTCTACTTTCATGGAGCAGATGTCTTATGTGTCGAAGGATCACATGATGCAATCGAAAATACCGTGATTCCGGATACAAGTCTTATTGTAGAACATGACTTTTCCAGAGGACCGTGGTGGCCTGAGAAAACCTACGATGCAGTTTGGTGTGTGGAGTTCTTAGAACATGTAAGAAAGAATATAGTCTACTCCTAATGATGTTTCTCTTACAAAATGTCTCACTCATGTCTATTCTTCATTTCCTCTAACACATAATCTAGGTCGGTCGAAACTTTCAGCACAATTATTTCACCGCATTTCGAAAGTCAGCAGTGATATTCGCGTCACACTCATTATGGGGAGGTCATCATCATGTAGAGGTTCACGAAGACAATTTTTGGATTGAAAAGATGACCATGCTTGGATTTGTGTACTCCCCTACGCTAACCAATGCCTTGAGAAAAATTGCAATCAGTGAACAAACGACAGGTTTCGCGCCTAATGGTCTTTATCTCAACGCCCAGCATCTCAGTTTGTCTATGCAAGTGTTTATCAATCCTGTAGTTGCAGCGCTACCCCAACATGCGCATCTAATGGCAGAGCTTGGGTGCTATCTGAAGACTGAAAAGGGCGTTCACTATAAACGAGAATGTGGAACTGGTGATTATCCGGAGGCAAAGTTAGAATCCGTCCTGCCCAAAGAATTTCATTCTCTTGCATTGGATCCGTCGCAAGATGAGAAGTGGTTCACGCACGTGAAAGCCAGAGTAAAAGCAAGAACGCCGGAAAAGATAATTGATCCCGAGAAGTTGAATAAAGTTACATAACGAATTGGAATAAGGAAGTTTGGCCCAGAAGACCTTGGTATCATGGGTCCTAACTATGCTACAAAATTGATTTATTTGCATTAACCTTTTCATTGATGATCAATCCCGATCATAATCCTCAGTTCAGTTTAATTGTTTTCCTTTGTTTTCTAGAGGAAGTTTGCACCTCAACATTGTGTAATGATGACTACAGGCTTATCCAATATATCACTGAGAAATGTTGGATTGAATCACAAATATTCACTGTTAGAACATTTAGTTTAAGTTAGGAATTTGATGTAACTATTTACAAGACCAAGATTCGAGGATTATTTGATTTTGAAATGAGAACCGTGATAGTTAGCCTTAGGACTACCATTAATGTATTAGCTTTCAATATTAGTGTGAATGGGCGCTCTAAAGAGTTTAAGTGTCAGGTATTTTCAAGGAGTCCTACACTTTTGGGTTGACTGTTGATTGATAAATAAATTGATATTGTAGCTGCTTTGATTATTGAAGAATGACAGATATTAGTGTGATTCAAGTTTTGAATTTTTCATTAAGTAAAGATGAGTGGCTAACATGGAGTGAGAAATTTCTAGCCAAGGCCAAGTGTATAATTATTGTAAGTAGCTGGAAGGGCAAATTGGATCAAATTATTTGAGGAAAATTGGAATCAAGGAGAAGGTAATTCCTGTGGTATCAGAAATTGCATTTCAGGCAAGGTATCATGCAATTTGGATCGGGAGCAGTGATGCATCCTGTCATCATTGCAATTACAACAAGGGCAAATAAAGAAATAACTATTGGGAAGGGCAATGTGATGACCACAAAGAAATGGGGAAATTACGATGCGGCATCCTACAGAAAAATGATGAAAGACTCATTGTCAAGCTCAAGAACTTAAAGTTTGTACCAGAGCTATAAATTAATTTGATAAGCATTGACAAGGCTTTGTAAAATAGATTTAATATCGGAAATGATGGCATATTTATAAAGCTGGAAAGAGCAAATGTACGTCTACCCTTTGATAAAGTAATTAGATAAGAAAAGGATTTGTAAAGATTAACTCCTGCGTTAGGTGAAAGTGAGACTGATGTAGTTGAGTTAAGGAAATGTAAGTCAATTGATGTTAACAATTTGCGGTGAAGTTAGCGCAAGACTCATGGCAGAATCATTTGGTTATTAGGTCACAGGGAAATGTGAGACGTATGACGCTTGCTGAGTTGGAAACATCAGACACTTAAAATGAGAATAAAGAATGGAAAGGAGAAATAAGACTACCGGAGAAAGATTGTATGTTGAATTTAGTTCAATGAAAGGCACTAGTTTTGGAGGAGCAAATTTTGGTTGTTATATGTGGGCAACTATTAGCATTATTGCCGGAGTTATTCTTTGTAGAAAATGGATGAATTAGACTATAAGATAGTTCATTTGATCAAGTAACTACGAAACAAGAAGGTATATGTCATATTTCTAAGATTTGATGAAGTTGGAAAACATTATATATTGGAGAAGAGATGCAAGCAGCAACTTTGAAAAGAAGATTCGAGTACAGTGTACCGCTTACTTCTGGAAGAAATGGAAAAGGGTAATGCAAGACTCTATATGGAAGAATTCGAGCAATTATGGATGATTCAAGGATTGAGGAAGAGTTTGTGATGGGGTATGGGCTGAATATGCTGCTACGGATACATCTTATGAAAACATTATGGTGAATAAGGATAAAAAAAGTTGCCTATTTAACAAATGCGTAAGGAAACGGTCAAAGGATTGAAATGCATGAAGAGGTTTGGTGAAATGTGCATGTCAACAACACAAGATAAGATTCAATTTAAGCTCAGTGACAAGGGAACAGTAAATTTCTTTGTTGCTTAGGCTGTGAGTCATGCAAAAAAAATTTCCAGAAATTAAAAACCAAGCCATAACGTCAAGCGATGTCGTTTGGTTGGACAGGAGTTCAGCAAATCAATGGTCGATAGAGATATTTATGATAAGGATTCGGATATATATATAAATTTTCTAAACATGCTTCAAAGGAAGAAAAGACTGCAACTGCCTTGAGGGATTCTTTCAAATTGAAACGTGAGTTCAATCTAAATCCATCAGGTTTTCTTGAAAAACGAAGATTCAGGAAGTGAGC
Source organism: Fragilaria radians (assembly GCA_900642245.1). Taxonomy (NCBI): domain Eukaryota; phylum Bacillariophyta; class Fragilariophyceae; order Fragilariales; family Fragilariaceae; genus Fragilaria; species Fragilaria radians. Next base: position 45,802 of record CAAAJI010000419.1, on the reverse strand, counting down.
TAGTTGTTGATAGGTCGGATGTTGTTTTCTTTAGAATGTATCTATGTTTGCCGTAAATTTGTCTTATCGTCCCATGGTATCTGTACCCGTTTCCAATATCTCATACCTCCCAAAGTTCTATTTGCATGCACTTATGTACTTGTTAGAATCATGGTATCAACCTTCTTGCACCTGCCCAATTTATCATACTACTATTATTGTTGCTCCCATAGCAGTAAATTCTGTATTCCATAGTTAGAATTCATTGTCAGGTTATCCTATTCGTTAGGGGTTAGGGGTTAGGGGTTAGGTGTGTGGTTGGGATGTGTTCCCTGAGACTGATGTGTTCTCGGGTTAGGTAGAGATTCTTGCAGAATGAGCATTTCCAGAAGTTGTGTGTTTTTTAAGGTATGGATTAAATCGCACTCTCTTGATAGGAGTGTATAGAGATTTATTGGAGCCCAAAGAAGGAGCAAGAATGCTGGGTAGGGCTTTGTTTTGTGTAGAATGATAGAAGGATTTCTTGACTGAAAAGAAAACTGGAACTTTCCTTGGTGATAGGAAATGTCCAAGGTTCTTTGGACTGTGGTGGCAAATGGTAATTTTATCAAGGTTGATCTTATTACCAGTTGAGCCATGAAGGTCCTTGAAAGCAACATCTTATTCTGGTTTGAATAACGTCTGAGAGAGTAGATGTTGTATTTTCTTAGCGGGAACGTTGCCAGGATGATGTTGGTAATGAAGAAAGACACAGGACGTGTGCAGTGACCTGTTTTGTTTGGTTTGCTGTATCTTATCAATGGGCTTTTGTAAAGCTGTAGCAAAAGCCGGGAGTATTTGTGTATCTGAATAACCTCTTGAAATTAAACGTGTTCTTAATTTATTAAGGTACATCCAAAGAAAAGTACGGCATGTCGTGATCCTTTGAATATGTGAGATTCGTCCACTAATCAGGCTATGTAAACCATGTGGTGGGTGTGCTGAGCATGGAGGAATATATAAGTAGAGATTCAAGTGTTTTTCAAAAGGTCGGACAACAATGGTGCCTGTGTTAATGGAGATTGTGATGTCAAGAAAAGTGACAGAATTGGAGAGAGTGTCAAACTCCCAACAAAGGCTTCCACATGTGCTACATTCAGTCTTGAATAGTTCAAAGTTGGAGAGATTTGTGTCTGTAGCTTGTGTTTCATCGGGCATCCAAATACCAAATATATCGTCAATGTATCTACCATAGAGGATAAGGTTTGGCTGTTAAGGTATCATAGTAATCTCGTGGATGAGAAAATATAATGTACGAACCCATGGCAGTTCCTGTTTCCTGTAACCAGAATGTGTCCCCAAACTAAAATACCGTGTTTGTCATAATAATTTCTAAAATGTCAACAAGGATTTGAACATTGATGTTATGGTGTTTAGGGATGTCAGGATGGGTTTCTGTGAGGAATGTGTGAATGGATTCGAGGGCGTGTTCAGTGTCAATGTTAGTGTACATAGACACTGCGTCTGCAGTAAATAGTTTGGCTCCTTTGCATGAAGATGTGTTTACTTGGATTTCATCTATTGCAGACTTAACACAGTATGCACTTCGGAAGATTTAGGCAAATCTTGACATATATTTTGGAGTTGTATGTCACACCATTTACCTAGACCTTCTAGAAGGCTTCCACTAACTGATACAATGGGTCGCGTATTCCATGGAGTTTTGTGGATTTTGGCAAGAATATAGAAGTATGCATAGGGATCTTTTACATTTTCTAATTTCCGTGATAAGTAAACTCTATCTGGATGGTTCTCAGGGAAATGCAGTTCAAGGAATGTGTTGATTTTTGATTTCAATTGTTTCACATGTATTTGAGCTGCCGAGGGATGTAACCTTTGGTATGTATCCTTATTGCATAGGTGATCTTGAAAAGCATGTAGAACATATTGCTTTCTATGAATTATTGCAGGCCCTAGATTCTTGTCTGTTTTGATAATCATTAAGGTGGGGCTGATTGTTAAAAATCATAACAGCTTTCTTTGGGTGGAGGATAGGTTAGAACCCAGGTGCTTGTTTGTATTGGGAATCTCCTGGCATAGACAAAGAATTGTGGTGTCTATTCGTTTGATGCATTTTTCTGGTATTTCATTGAAGGGAGGGGTTCACTCAGAACAAACATAAAGCTTTGGTGAAAACTCTTCATTTTCATGTTTAAGTCCAGCAAAGTATGTGCGAATAAGTAGGTCGCTTTTGAATCTTTCAAGGTCCAGATTATTGAGATTATTAAGAACAGGAGATTGAAGACAAAAGTTTAATCCCAGGCCAATGAGTTGTTTTCCATTGGGGGGGACTGTAGAAAGAAGGTTCGGAGATACCAGGTTGTGAAAAGCAAGGTTGGATGGCCTTTCAAAGTATAACCATGAGGGAGTGTTTCCAAGGTTAATGACGGCGTTCCAAAATGGACTAGCTGTAATAGAAATGGTCAGGTTGTACTCTTTTTGAATAGAGAGTAGTGTTCTACTTGTAATATGGTTGAGATTGTTGTTTATTTTAGTCTCTTCGTTACTGAGTTGCTTTTCTTCTTTTTTAAATTGTCTCTGTTGTCAATTATAGGTTGTTTTATAGTCTTTGTAGAGTTTTTGGATTTCCTTACTCCTGAAGATTGTTTTGAGGAGGAATTGCGTTAATGGGAGCGATTCCTTCTTGTAGGAGTTTGGGTCCTCTGTTGGGTCAATTTCTTTTTTAGAGAGGCGCCTTTGGTCAAACTGGAATTGGTGTTGGCATTGGCCCCTTGTTTTATGTTTTTTGGACGGTTAATCAAGGTTGATTGAAGTTTATTAAGTTCTTTAAGGACCTCCTTGTGTACAAGTGAGTGTAGCAGTTGTGGGGAGGTTGTAGGTTCTGTATCAACAAGCATAGTGATATCATCTGCCTCATTTAGAGCTTGTTGTTTAGCGATAAACTCCCGTCCGATTGTTTCTTTTTTGATAACATCAACTTGAGTGGAATATGCTTGTAGGGAAAGAAAGATTAGGTTGTTGATGAAGTCTTGAATGTTTTGCACAAATGCAATAAAGGTATTGTGTGTGGTGTCAAATGAACTTTTGTAATTGTTAAGTAAGGGATCATTTGCACCAGGAAAGACTTTTGAACAAATGGTAGCTCGTTCTTCACCTGAAATTTCAATCTTCAGCATATTAAGGTTTTCCAGAAGGTTTCCTGACTGAAAAAGGACTTCAGTGGTCAATGCAAAAAGAAGCAAGTAGTCATTATCATAGATATCTTTAGGGGTATTAGGAGCTCCCAGCTCCACAATGGACAATTGATAACTATAGATGCAAATCTTTAAGAATTCCTCAAAGATTTTTTTGGATCTAGTATTCCTTTTGAGTAATGCAGCATCAACCATCAGTTTCTTTGCTGAAGTAATGTAGTCAGTTGTGGTTGTGTGGAAAGAAGACGCCAGTGTTGTAAAAGTTTGAGTCCTTGACACTTCATCTGAGCCCGACAATTTGGTTGCAGTCGTCAATGAGCGAGGAATATAGTCGTCTTTTTGAAGTTTAAGTATGGTGAATGACTTCTCTGTGTTTTTTTTTCAATGACTAACAAAATGAGGCGTTTGCCTAGGTTCAGAGTAAAAGACAAAACATAGGGAGGGAGCTTCTGAACTTCCCCTTGACACCAACGGTATGCCATGGTTGTGGCAGAGGGAAGCCTATTAGGATGATTTTTCTTGATAGGTTTCGGCGTGGTAGAGCAGGAGGAGGAGGTAGAGTTCAAAACTGGAGTCGTGATTATCTGTTTCTCTGAATGATATCCATCAAGTTTGTATTTCTGTAAGCGTTGACAAAAGAGTCAGTACCCAAATAATTTATGTTAAATTTCGATTGTTTTTGCACAGTATGACAGTATGGTTCTACAAACCAGTAAACGGGAAACGAAGTTTACAAGGGAGGTGCACATTTATAGTTTGTCAACATTTATCGTTTGTCAACATTTATTCCATTTTTTTGTATTTTTAACACGTGAATCAATTGTGAGTAAAGAAAGCATATAGTCATGGCCGCAATATCCAAACCAAGAAGTCAAGGTTCCAAAGGCTCTCTATCCATCTGGATCATAGCACTGCTGACGAGTATAATTGTCTATCAGATAGCATCCAGATCAAGTGGTGAGGAAGAAAGCTATCCATTATTGAAATTGAAACACCAACTTGACGATGCCACCTTCGAATACGGTCTCGCTCCACCCCGGGGGAAAGCCATCGCTCTTCCATCAGTACGGGTCGCCAAAGAAGAATTTAAATCAGATGAGAGATATGGAGGGAAAGGAGATAAATCTCACTTGGGTGGATTTACGGATATGGATCATCATGGCATTAGTCCTGCTGTATGGAAATGGATGATGACTTATATTGGCGTACATTCCATCCTTGATGTTGGATGTGGACGAGGTATTAGTACTAGTTGGTTCTACTTTCATGGAGCAGATGTGTTATGTGTTGAAGGATCGCATGATGCAATCGAAAATACCGTGATTCCCGATAAAAGTCGAATTGTCGAACATGACTTTTCCAGAGGACCCTGGTGGCCTGAGAAAACCTACGATGCTGTTTGGTGTGTGGAGTTCTTAGAACATGTAAGAGAAGGAATCTATAGTCTATTTTTTAATGTTTCTCTTACAAAATGTCTCACTCATGTCTTTTCTTCTCTTTCTCTCTACCATAATCTAGGTTGGACGAAATTTGCAATACAATTACATTAAAGCGTTCCGAAAGTCAGCACTAATCTTTGCATCGCACTCATTATGGGGAGGTCATCATCATGTCGAAGTTCATGATGATGCATTTTGGATTGAAAAAATGACCATGTTTGGGTTCGTATATTCTCCAGGATTGACAGAACGCGTACGAGAGGCAGCTAGGAACGAAAAATCCAAGGGAATTGCTCCAAATGGTATTAAACTCAATGCACAACACATATGGTTGTCTATGCAGGTATATATCAATCCAGCAGTTGCCAGTCTACCACAACATTCTCATCTAATGGCAGAATTGGGATGTTATGAGAAACAGGAGAAGGGTGTCGTCTACAAGCGTGAATGTGGTAAAGGGGATGACCCTCAGGCAAAGTTAGAATCGGTACTTCCTGAGGGGTATCGTCCTTTGGTCCTAACTTCGGCACAAGATCAGACGTGGTTTGATCATGTCAAGACAAAAGTAAAACCTCGACAGGCGGATGAGGAACTGAATATTGGAAAAAAAAATTTCACAAAGCCCGCAGAGGAAGAAAAGAAATAATAATTGGATAAGAAATGTTGTAGTACGATTCTAATGATAGAAACAAACATATCCATTGGTCAGAACGAAATACCTATTCTGATAATTCATTTTCATACAAATTAGTGTCGTATCCTTTTGTCGCCCTTACGCTGAAGTTTTCTTTTTTCTTATTTTTTCTTCCGTCGTATCATGCTTTGCTTCGGTCATCTTTTTCACCTTTTCGCCGTTACCTGGGGCTGATTTGAGAGAGGAACGTCGTCCACCACTCGAGGTCGTTGGTGTCTTTTTCTTCTTTCCAGAATCACGATATGCTTTGTTACCATCTGCTGTGGCAAACGCTCCACTCGTTTGGAATGCATCATTGGGAAAATCGTTGGTAAACGTGGATATGGCAAAGGGATCATCATCACTATTGTTCCCCATGGGAAATCCATCCGAATCAAACGATCCAGCATCACCAAAGGACTGCTTCGTACTGCTCGTTGTACTGTCGAGAGAACCAAAGTCAAAGAAATTATCGACCTTTTTAGTAGTGGGTTTAACCACAGTGGGTGAAAATCCCGATTGTAGGAAGGCATTGTCATGAAACAAGTTTGTCGTCGTATTAAATGCATTTTTTGTATCGGC
>CAAAJI010000419.1:22790-39162 GCA_900642245.1 Fragilaria radians | reverse complement strand
TCGCCAGCTTTCAATGGATCAACAGAGCACAATGCAATTCGTTGCAAATATTCACAAGAAACCAATTAATGACAAGATATCAATCTTCACAGCGACAACAAATTGATATAATCCGCTATATCATTCGATTTCAATGGAAGTCCAAAGCGTAATTGTACCTCTCAAGTCACTTATGATGATCTACCACTACTGTAGTAGTATTGAAGAGTGGTATTCCAAAGTCACCTTGAAGTAGGCTGAGTCTGTTTATGGTCACTAAACAACTACCGTAACCAGTCTACTCATATTTCACTAAACACTACATCATTGGTATAGTACATGACTTATGGCTAGTGCACCACAACCACGAACGATACGAACATGGAAGACAACCATGAATCATCCAAATCAATCATCAACAATCCATCCATGAAACGTCCATTAGACGAAAATGAGGTGATGCCTATTACATTGGAAGGAGAGATGCCTCAAAAACGATATTATAGGTCACGCGCACATTGCAATCCTTTATCACACAATGACTCCTTTGAATACCCACTGACGCCATTGGATATGGATTGGACGAAACATTATCCATCTTCCAATGACTGTCAAGGATTGAACGTAAATCCAACTGTTTTAGATGTGGGTTGTGGATTTGGTGGACTGACTGTCGCTCTCGCAAAGTTATTACCACAAGAACGAATCCTGGGGATGGAAATACGTGCCAAGGTGACAGAATATGTCCGATTACGGATTGTGGCACTCCGTAAGGAACATCCTGGACAATATTTAAATGCTTCTGTCCTCCGCACTAATTCCATGAAGTATTTACCCAATTTTTGTCCACCGTCAAGTCTATCCAAAATTTTCTTTTGTTTTCCAGATCCACAATTCAAGAGAAAGAATTGGGGTCGACGGATCATATCTGACCGCCTACTAACCGAGTATGCCTATTTAATCCGAGATGGTGGTCGACTATATTGTATCACAGATGTTTTGGAATTACATAATTGGCATGTTGCCAAGTGTGATGCTCATCCTTTGTGGGAACGTGTCTGTCAACATTTAGATCCCAACGGAGATACTGTATCTACAGATCCCTGTGTGACAGTTATGCAAACAGCGACCGAAGAATCTCAAAAGGTGGATCGATCAGGTGCTCCAAAGTACTTTGCCGTATATCAACGTATACCCAATGATCAAGTTAGGGCTCCCGAATCTGCATTGGAATTCTTTTCCACCTCGACTCTAGAGGATCAAATTGATGCAGGAGTTGAGCCATCTACGACAAAAGTGAAATAGGAGGGAAATACTTGCAATTGGAAAGAAATCAACATATTGTTTATCTAACTTGTCAATCAGTTGTTGCACTCTTGAAAGCTAGATTATGAGTGATGAAACTGACATACGATAAAATATCAGTGATCTTAGGAGTGATGAAGCAACTCCTAATAAACTTACGTTAGCTAAAACAACAAAGATGAAAGATGTCTGACTTTATTCCGTGACACTAACTTTATTACTATGGTAAATGAGTAAGCATAATGTATTCCTTTACAATACGACTGTTAAACGAAAATCAATACGAAATTGTCTTGGATCTCCGGATTGTCAAAACCTTCAGATATACTTCTGAGGAATAGTACAGGTTTGCCCGCAAAAATCAATAGTTATCAAACTACCTCAAAGTCAGGCCCCAAATAGAAATATCCGCAAAAAAACAATACAAATAGAAATATCTACTGTCTCGAACCATGTTTATAAGATAAAGACAGTTACCATGTTTTACCATTCAAGCTCGTATCCTTCCTCTATCTCACTACCCCCGTCAACATTAAAGTCATGTAAACACACAAATTGGTCCATGCCATTGGTTATGAGTGAATCTTCAGAAAGACACAGACTATTTATGTCATCCTTAAATCCATCCATGCTAAAGAGTTCTTTTCCGGTCTTGAAATTCCATGCTCTCACAGTTCCATCCACTCCCGCCGACAGGATTGCATGAGGATGATATTGTAACGCTGTAATTTTGTTTTCATGACCTTGGAATAGGTGCGCTCTATGCTTCATTCTCTGATTTGATAATCGAGGCCATTGTTCCAAGGTGGTTATTTCTCCCTGAGTCCTTTGTAGAATATCCCATTGTTTGATTATCCCATCTGATCCTCCTGTCAGAATAGTGTTGGAATCATTGGAACAAGCAACAGCTGTGACACCGCCATCATTGTCGGTTTGGTGAGCTAAGAATCGGCCATTCGGTATGGGGCAGACTTCGCCAGCAGAAGCGGTCTTGACAATGTCGGACAAGAGAAAAGAGACAACATGACCTGAGCTCATACCGAGTACAATATAGGAGTCATTGGCATCAGCCGACAATATACGACATGAATCTCTTCCACATTCTTCCATTTTACATCGATACACTAAATCTCCGGTCCAAAGGTCCCAAAGAGCCAAGGAACCATCTACAGATGCGGAGAAGAGAATGATATTTCCTTGGAAGTTTACAGTTTTCAATGCCACAATTTGATCTGAGTGAGCCTCGAGGTTGCGAAGTGGATAGACGCGTTCACCAGGTACATCGGGTAGGTTCCAAAGTGTCATGTGTCCTGCTGTGTCAGCCGTAACAACTATCGATTCGTCACTGTGCTCGTCACTTTCTTTCATCAGAATGGCGGATATCTCATGACCTTCGTGTGCCATAAATTGAAATATGACTTCGAATGGTACTTCGTTTACACTCACTTTATCTGAATCATCCCGTACTAATTGAGATTCGACAGCAACAGTCAAATTGGAAGTTTCAACAATCTTGAGTTGTGATTCAAATTTTGCCCAATATTCAGTTCCCAACTCTACCAAACACACGCTTCCATCGGTCCGCCCAACAATGACACTATCGATTCCAGTGGCAATCCGAGAAATTTTAGTGGATTTGGAAATCGCATCCTCCTTGGCATTGTAACGATCAAGAGAAAATCCTCGGACTTTCCAATTCCCTTGCTTCCAATTCTGGGATAGTTTCACATCTCGATTATCTTGATATTTTTCAACGACTGTACGCAAGGACCCCACCAATTGTGAGGAGGATGCACTTCCATCTCCACCCGCCCAGAAATCATCACCAAAGTCACTAAATTCTATTGGACGTTCAGTATCCCACAACCATGGCGACGTAGACGACGACGACGACGAACGTCCCGTCAACAGTCCACTACGTACAATCACAAAGGATTGCAACGAAGGTAGTAGCAATATCAACCCATATAGTACACTACGTAGTGGAATAGAAGAGAGAAAGATCATTATCTTTGTCTTTTCTTTGTTATAACAATAAATGTTGAAACAGAATTGCAGTCAGTCCCAAATATTCTGTTCTACCAGTAAGGCGTCGCGCATTCACAGAATTTCAAAGAATAAAGCAAAGTCAAATCAAAATCAAGATGGGCAGACGAAATTCTCACTGTCATGCGACGTCAATAAATAAATACGGTCTTCCTGGTATCGTTGAATGCCGCGAAAATGTACTGTCGTTTGATGCATGACAGTAAGTAATTTGGTTTTTCTTCTCGTCATTTACCCTCTCATTTCTTAAAAGAAGTTTTCTGTAGGATTGAAAGCTAAATACTTTCAGCAATCTGTGGGGCCATTCTGGCCAAGAGCAGTTTTTACCCATTTAAATATAAAATGCTGGTCCTGTTTCCTTATTTTTGTTGTAGAGCATTTGAAAGTAAAGTTAAGGAAAACAACGATTGGCAATATAACCAACCGAGTGATTTTCCCCCATCTACCATCTATTTCATGCGGGAAATTTTAAGTGTCTTATTCTTGATCACAACTTTCTCACTTACCAATCATTCATTACAGAGTTAGAATCACTTAGATTCTTCAGAGACAACATCAATAAATAATCAATAGGAATGAATTCTCAGTCATGCAGCAGCATAGAATTTCACAAGGGTGATGTGCCTTTTCTATTGCTGTAAACATACTTTCATCCCGATTGTACGGAAGAGAATCATCGCGAATTCATCATCAATTGCGAGAAATCCTCTTAGGGTTAGGAAAATTTGTTTATAAAATAATCCTCAATCATCCCAAAATCATTGCGCAGTTCATGATACGGATTATAATCAAAGCGTAAATATAAGGTCCGTGCTTGATGCAGCTCCACTAATGCTTGGGCATGAATCTTTGAAAATCCAGAACTTTTCATTCCAATGATGTATTCTTGCCTACATAAAAATGATAAATGTCTGACTAATCTTTGGAATTTGAACCCCTTGAAGAAACTGGGACGAGATTGAAACTTTGTAGCTTGTAGCTATGGAGAAAAATATCATCAGCAGAAGGCTCTCAGTCAACAGGAGTTGAAGGATTACCTCAGTTGATAGTTCATCATTAAATGATCATCTTGCAGTTGAAGTAATGCAATGTCACCAGAAGATAATTTTGTGAGCGGAGTCTCACAGATTACCGTTTATGGATTCTTCATGAAATTGATTCAAGATTGAACTTAGTGTAAAAGGCAATAGCTCATAATTTACGGACACATAGTATTTATTTTCGTTTATCCAATTTACTGAATTGCTTCTTGTGGTAGATCTATTTTATTGCTTCTTTTCTATTGCTATCTTTGATTAGATAGTACGAATATTTTATATAACTACCTCTAAAGATTTCTAATTTGCGCATTGCAAACAGAGTACAAGTTTGCATTTGAAATGTCTATCATCTAGATAGATTGTCGATACAGGCAGAAGTATGAATGACATCTGCTACATGAAAAATCCTAATAAGATCAAGAATGAAGGATCAAGTATTCATGCAGGGTCACTGCTGTAAATGAAGCCATAACGTTTTATTGCAAGATTGTTAATCTAACACTTCAATCTTTGATTTATTACATGCTCAATATCCATTACGTCATAAAATTATCCAGCATGTTGAATTTGATGAATCTATCACTAGCCATGGACTATCTTCCATCCAAATAAAATACAAAAAATAAAAAGGTAGTTAGACTTTCAGGTGAAGACAAAGGAAATTCAATCATAGAATATCTGTTTGCCCTCAGACCATGGATCATGTTAGCTTTGAAAAATGAGACTACTACAATGCTCATTGAACCAAATTGAACAGTAATCGTTTCTTAATACTTGTTAATGATTCAGTTCCTTACAAGTCTAGCATCCATGTTAAAAGATCGCGATCGGAATTTTGTTTCTAGCCATACTCTCAAAGAGCTCCGGGTAACACAAATATGGATTGGCTTTGAGCAATCATACGTCAAGTGAACTATTTCTAAAAATTATGTATCCCAGTCCATGGTTGTTTTGGGAGATTAATTTTCAAGGAATTTGTTTCATGCATACATCATGGTTATAGCACATGATGAATGACTTTATCCCTTGGAGCATAAGAATCCAGAGTTTGAAGCTTTCCAACGATTAAAGTTGTGTCGAATATTCTGACTCTGGTGTTGGACCTGTGTAATGTAATTTCACGTCGATTCAATCTAAGTTTAACCATTTAAGACTAGAGCCAAAGGCATCTAAGACATACCAGATTGCACCAGCCCCAGTAAAAAGTATATGAGCATGACTGCTTTCAAAATTTCGAGCGCATAATATGCACTAAGCCAGATCTTGATTGGCCTTGGGCGATCTTGAATTTCTCGTGACATCTTTTTGAGGTTTGCTTCTTCTTTGTCCGTCAAATTGTTGTCATGTCGTAAGGCATCTACAATTTGAAATTCAGCTAAACGACTCAATCGAGGAGATATCATGAATCCCGATATGGCAAGACAAGTCATCGCGATGTTTACCGGCAAAAAATCAATAACTTCATTCCGCCGCAGGATAAGTCGAGAGAAACACATGACTCCTGCCATGGACAATTCAACAGCCTGAAGAGCACCTATCATAAGTCGCTTAAAATCTAGAGCAATGTGCATTCGTAGTAAAGGAGCCTTTGAGATGATCCAGGTTTCTAAGAAGGAAATAGCTAGAATATGCCCTAGCCATACAAAAACCACAGCCATGTCAAGGAAAATTGGAGGAATGATGTGTTGTTGACAGAACGCGACACCGGCACATCCTAATGATGAGTAGAGTAGGAAAATCACTTTCTCGTGAGACCTAGAGATCGGAAAGTAGGTTGCTGTCTTAGTCGAATCCTTAAAAGGTCCATCCTCGCTGCCAGACATTTTTCACTAAATCATTTTCATTTCCTTTTGAAATTCTTACTGGAATTTGTAAATGACCGTGAACAGGTGACACGTCGACGACCTCTCCGATTCAATGTTCATGGTCTCCAAAAAATGGAATCCAAGGAATCAAGCGTCATGATAACAATCTCAGCTTTTAACAGTCCTAAACCAATTGTTAGAGTAAGCAAATCTCCTTTGAAGTATTATAGAGTCATTACCTAACGATTGTAAGCCGAAGTGTTGTAGAAACTTGAGATCAGAGTGAACAGTGGCATCATTGAAAGGTCGAGGTTGATAGTTGAACAGAACTGGAATAGTAGAACTGATTAGCAAGCAAAAAGGAAATTGGATGAAGAGACATTTGATAGAGTGGAAAGATTCCAACTTTTGATGGCCAGATTGAAAATTTTCTGACCTGGTGGAAGAAGTTCTCTACATACGCAAGAGCATTTTAGAGAGAGAGATCCACTTACCAGAAAAAGCAGTGAGTGAGATAGATGATGAAACAGAAGATAAAGGCAAGTGACCATGTTTAGTTGTTAGAAAAAATGATTTGGCTTTGGTAAGGTTGCCTATTGCAATGATCATCCTTTATGATGCCAATACCAACAATTGGAACAAACGTAGAGGCTCATTTAGTGATTAAGGGGTTGTTCAATAGATACAGGCCCCTGGATACCGTATCAAAAGTAGGTTTTCAACTCCTACAAAAAGTTTTTGCTGGATGACAAAGTATGCATAGGGTCTCCTGAGGCATTTTAGCCACTATACACTAGAAATCTTTTGAGAATGCATCTGAGCATATGCGCTACAGAATCATTCTTAGTTATTTTGTCCTTCTATAAAATCCAAACGCTACCAGCAGCACATACTTAGGGAGCAATATTTTGCCAAAGAAGTAGTAAATTGCATTGAGAAAAAAGCTTCCTTGAAGGATCAGGATATGCATGTCTTTGATATGTCATTTGCAGGATCCAGATAGACCTTGGTAATTCTTTATCTTCAATATTGGATTTTTCCAAATTATTGTTGAATGGCGTTGTCATTGCTTGATGTACCCAACAAAATGGCTCTGCTCCAGATTAATCTGAACTGTTTCCTGCTCTGATATCAACTATACTGGATGCATATGTACTTTTTGATCCCACAACAACATAGAATCAAACTGTATATTTGTCAGCTTTACTGCAGAGATATAAACTAGCTGTTGGTTTTAGCTTTAGATGCTGCATGTTTTATTGGCAATATATACATCGAGTGGGTTAACGTATTCGCCCCAAAGTGTTACTATTTCTGATATTTTTTCCGGTATTGTGTACAAAAAATGTGCATCATCAGCCAGGACAAGCAACAAAACGATGGAGAGTCGAAAGTTAATTCTGAACGATGACATCTCTCATATAGATATCATTTGTGGGTCGAATAAAGAGGCGTTCAATCATGCAGGTATATTTGGAAGTCTCAATATGAATTCTTGTTTGTGAATATCGGCTAACGTTTATATCATCCTTTGACTACCGCTTTTGATTTGTCATATAAACGATTCAGGGAATAAGTTCTTTCGGTTCTTAATAGCGTTCAACCATAGTAGGTTTCAAGTCCGTTCAAGAAAATCGAAGGGAATCGTCATATCTTCCGTCCTAGAGCAATTCACCAATGCAGGCTGTCGTTTTGTCAAGCGAATTAAGAGCCAGTGCCTTTCAGCGAGTGCGACGAGTAACGAGCCATGTTGGGAAATCGTGAGCGAAGCCGAGGCAAGGACTAAAATTTCTCATGCATTCCGAGATAAACGTAATGATCCAGATATATCTCTTCTTTTATCACGCATCCAAGATGCGATTATTGCCCCAAATCGACTCCAAGCGTTGTCTTCAGATGCACTCTACAAAGCAGTTAATGCTAAAATTCTTACAGTGAAGCTAACAGGAACGGAAACGGATGCTTATACAAAGAATCTTTTCATGAAAGTGGTTGAATCAGTCATATATGTAGAATCCGCGAAAAGCAATATCATTTGTTCACCGGTAGGCTCAGACATGGCTATAGACATTGGTTCTAGGCATACGATCTCTGCGGCAGAGATCAATGCGATTGCAAGGAATAGAAAAGTCCAACCTACCGAGATAAATATCAATTCCTTGGATGCATCAAGACGGGTGTCATCAATGAGTCCCTTTCCGACTATTCCGTATCCTTCGCGAATGAAAAATTCAGCTGACAATTTTAATGACAAAGAGAAAACATCCCAAAGCAATATCGATTTAGTTTTATCAGATGACGTAACGTCTCATACTCGGATTGAAAGCTCTGATTTCATAGACATTTACTGTGAATGATTTACTATTGAAGCATCCTTGTACAATTCACACGGCATGCGCTTCATGTGAGCTGAACCCCTCTGAAAATGAATAAATATTCCAGATAATTGGTAAGATCTGAAACTTTGATCACATGGGGATATGCCGTCATGGTTTAAGAAGAACTTAGAGGGAGCTCAATCTATCCCATAAGGGAAAGAAAGAAACACATTTTTGGAAATCGGTTTTGTTGCCGCATCGAAGACTTAGTTACCATACGAAGAATTATAATCTGAACTACAACTACTAGTGCAACATTAAAATTTTATTTTATCTTTTCAGGTTCTCAAACTTCCCCATGAAATCCTGCTGTTGTCATTTCAATCGGTTCGGAGGAAAATATTGCCTCATCATCTGCTGTTTTATGCTTATTGCGAATGGAATTATGATCTTGCTTATTCACTTTTGGTGCTCCAATACTATATTCATCATATTCAGCAAAGTAATTTTCCTCTAAATGCTCTTCAATTACAATCGCTGATGTGTCTAAGTTATTACTGTTCGAGCCTGTGCGGTCGAGAGGAGAAAGAGGTTGTGATAATCGTGTATCCGAAAAGCACATACCATTCCCACCAAATGCCACTGGTACGGGAAGCTTCAAACGAGAAGCAAGGCTATTACTTCGACTTCCGCCCATTCTGGGATGATTCTCCATGGCAATGCGCATCTCATGAGAGTTGGCTGTTAGATCACCCACCGATGTCTCGTCAGAGGGCACAACAACAGGAGGTACCTTCCGTTGCTTGGAATGAGAATTATTAGCGGCTGATGATTCACGCATTTTGTTTCCCAAAGGGAACGAAAAGAAATTTGGTAAAGGCCTGCCTTTTGGATTTTCGGAGATCTTGTTTGGATGTTGATCTTCGCTCATGATTGGTAATTCATGTATGGCCTTGGGAGACGAATCACTTTCATTTTCTGGATTTTTCTTTGGATCATCCGTTGTCAAAATCGGATCTGAGGATGGATTTTTTTCACTATTTATAACGATTTTACTTTTCATCGCCTTGACCCTTGCAATCCTATCGTCGCTATCCCTCGAGGGATTCGGACGGCGACATACCTTATCGCTACATGAATATTTTCGCCTCTCATCATCTTCGAGGAATGATTCATTCTCGGAGAAAAAGGTAATGTCGTCCTCAGTCATGTCCTTGACCGCAGAGCATATAGGAATTGAATATGCCTTCCCAAATAAATCAGCTGTTACATATGTTAAATCGTCTCTAAAGTCATGCATCATTTGTTCTAAGCGCCCTTTGGTTGCCTCAGATACAACCGATTCATTTTCATTCACAGTTCTTGGATTTTTCGTTGAGAAGCCCGCACCACACATAGGAATCATTACTTTCCTCCCAAAGAAATCAATTTCTATAGAATTCAATCCAACGTCATCAGTTTCTTCATTTCTTTGCTCAGCGATAGACTTTTTCTCAAATGATAGCGTGTACGAATCATCATCATCGTGTACACTTGCATCCTCATTCTTAGCTGTTGTCCAGGTAAAAAATCCTAATGTGTCATCGTTTGTTGCAAAGGTCTCGGATCCTGTGCTGTCCAAGTCATTGTCATCTTGAATACTTTCGGCATCGATATTGTCGTCCTGTGCATTTCCGTCAGTTGGATCCTGAGACATAATTCCTGAATCACCATCCGATGCAAGACCTTCATCGCCATCTTCACTGACATCAGGATCTGATTCTGAAACATGAGAATTTGTTTCAGAACTTGCGATATTTGCAGATAGAAGTTTGGATGGCGGCATTGATAATGGCTTGGATCCCTTTTCATGAACAGATAGACTTATCCGCAATACAGCATCACCATTGGGGTCCATGGAATAAGCCTTGGCAAATGCACTTCTAGCAGCCTCGCTGGGAGTTTTCGGCTTGATATTTCTGCGAAATAGCCTCTGAAGTTTTGAAGGTCTTGCTTCCATATCCTTTGGACATGGTGATATAGCAATCATGGGGTATCCATTGAGCCCTCCAAGTCTTTTTTCGGAACCTGACTTTGACAATGGTCTTGCTGCCTTTAAAGATATCACAGGGAGATCCAACAATATCTCTTTTCCATCTTGGCATTCATCCCCAGATATTGCAAGTGTTGCGACACCAACGGGAAGTGCAATTTTATGATCCTTACCATCATCTTCTGCTAATGCTATCGTAATATCAAACGGTATTGGAGCGAAGCGATTATTACCGATAGGCTGAAGGCTAGCCTCAAAGACTACATTTGATCCACTAGTACTTGATTCAGACGTCCATAATGCAACATGCCGCTTTAGACGATCAGACGATCCTGTTGTATTAGTCGCTGTTTCGTCATCGTTTAATTTACCTTGCTGTCCAATCACTATTTTATCAGATGGAGAGGCCTTTATCGGCTTGGATTGTGCAGTTATCCCTTTTATGATGGAATTGCGAGAGAATGCTACGACTGATTTCATGTGGGATGGAGGTGCGGGACAAGTTGATTTCATGGCTTTGTCACGGCACTTGGTGCGATCCACCGTAATTCCAGCCAATCCCAATACACTAACGCGAATGACATGCGTATTCGGAATAGGCCCGGCAGATTTAATCTTCAGTGCATCCTTTGGAATCATTGATGTCATGATCAAGAAATAATCTCAGTTTCCTGTCGTTCTCTCACGATGGGAAAGGCAATGCGTGAGGTATGAAATCGGCTGGCAGTCTTTTTTGGTTCAAGGGTTCAATCTTAATACCTAAGTAAAGCATCAAAAATTAAAATTAAGGTCCTTGAATATGTGGTATAGTAGAAACAAAACCAATCCAATTTTTCTATCGTGTATCATACAAGATTGCCAGTGAACAGATTCCAACCGGAAATTTCACTATCCATCTAGACACACTAGATTGAGCGATGGCAAGGAAAATGAGTGGGAAAGACTTTTACGGGATCAAAAATTGTCCGTTTCTTCATTTTTCAGGCTGTATCATTAAAAGTATATATACACTGGGGAGACTGCTATCTTTATAGTGGTTATCTATTTGGTTGCTTTAATTTTTGCCAAGTGCTAACAAAAACTTTGTGACACTCAATAATCTGAACATTGAATAAATCCTAGATCGAAAAGTAATTGCTCCTTGTTACATCCCTAAGAAAAGAATTAAACGACTCTTTGACTTTGACTGTAGTTACAATTATGGGCATAGTTTTTTTTTCATCTTGGATTTCTTCTATAGCTAATTTCCTAGGACAATGTTGCACATATTACAAGTTATGCATAAAATATCCTGGACGATAGATTTATTTTTGCTAGGTCAATCATCTTCAAGTATTTTGTTGACTTAGAGCCAATTGGGGTTGCAACTTTCACTACATCTTTCTAGTTATATGTTGAGAGTATGATTTAGGAACACCATATCAAGCTATTTCTATTTTTGAAAATGATTCTTGGTTGTATTTCGAATAGGAAGCTGCCATGAGGTGATTTAGCTCCAATTGTAGCCAACTAGAATATCCTTATTTTATGTTTCCCTCTAACAGTAGCACGAGACGTCTCGTTTACTTGTACAAGTCACCTAGCTTTTCTCTTTGCTAAATTCAGCTAGGATCTCTAACCGCCAAAGGATGACGTGTCATTCACATCTAAGAACAAACAGTTTTCATTTCAAAGAGTTTGTATTGAGCAAATTTTTAATTCTAGAAAGCAAATTTAGAAGCTGGATCCATGCTTTCTAGTTTCAGTATTAGAATTAAAATGTGTTCTACAAACGCTATTGCTTGTGGTTTCGCTTAAGTTTCAGATTCAAGATTAATATCTCATGTTGTTTCCCTCTGGTTCAGCTTTTCTATCTGTTATGCCTTATAATCTGTCTCTCATGTTTACCTTACCTGGATGTCTTTGATACAATGGTTGCGCTTTTGGATGTATTTTTGATCTAGATGAATTCAACTTTGTCATCATCATCATCCAAATTATAATTTGCCGAGAATTTGATTTAGTGTTTTCAGATTGGAAGTGATACTACATGGCGACACGTCATCGTTCCATTTGTGTACAATTGGAGTAATTTGGAGTCTCCCTGGAAATCGCTATCATACCACAAACATATGCAATCCAATACTTGCTGCTTTTTATTTATAGGTTCTTAACAGAATTAGCTGCCAATACTTTAACTTCAGTTGCTGAATATGTTGTCACATTGACCCATGGTAGCTAAAAATCCTCGTATATTGTGCATTTCCATTTTGCTATTTTGTGATTCATTGCATTGTCCCTCTTTCTGAATGTATAGTGTGGTTTTGCAGTATATATGATGAGAAATCGTAATTACGAACTTCAATCCATTTTAATGTTTGAATAAACGTTGTTGCAACATATCTCTTTGCTTTATTAAGCTCATCTGGATGGAATCTGAAAATAATCTTTAGGTGAATGGTAACTTTATACTCCTTTACCTTTTAATGCTCCTAAATCAGGAGCAAATGATTTCTTTTCAAAGTTTACGTTTTTCAAACCGATGGTATTATATTGATAATATCGTCGTGCCGATTAAATCGATTCAAATTGTTACATTTGAATTTTGCGATTGATTTTTTTCCCGGGTGAACAAACCATGAGTGGCATCTTTCATATTCGATTTTTATTTGTATGCTACATGTTTCTGTGTTCCTTTGGATTTCAATTCCAATATGATATCGCACGGTCAAAGTTAACAAGTCAGTTATCCCTAGGCTTTCTTGATTTTGTATCCGAATTTTGGAAATCACGTCAGGGTGACTTCGTCCGACTGGAAGAGACAGGTGTTTTTGGTCCAGGACCATGTCTGATCCTTTATCATGTTCCAAAGACAATTCTCGACGAAGAAATTCAAGATATGATTTCGGATGGGGCGCCTGCTGCCTTCCGAAAAGGGATTCAAGTCGCACGGATAGTATCCCATTCTCACAATGATAACTTGTTGGGAATGACTGTGGAAGAGGCTCTCACGACCATCATGGCGAATAAACATCAAATCCTAGATTCAAATCCTTCGTATGATCCAAACACTTTTGGTGATGGGAATAGTAGCATGATACTTCCCATTTTGTTTTTTTCTGGCTTTGACAATTCAGACACACATGCCGGCTTCCTCGCTACCAGAGTTCACTAGAATCCAATCTTGTATCATGCGTTGCATGGCAATGGCACCATTGTAGAGATATTGTCCAGTACAGGAGTTTTCCAAGAGTCCCTGATCAGCTGCTCCACCGATTGGCGCGCAAGCATTATCTAGATTGCTGTAGTATGAAAACAGTTTGTTGGTTGGTGGGGATGTGGATTGAGCTGGTCGACCTTCCTTTTCTGGCTGATTGAAATTGGTGGAGTTCTGTCTCAAGATGTAGGAATAATCCTTCTCCGATGAACCATCCGGAAAAGTGACGGCAAATCCAATCTTGGGATGTCCTGATGTTCCATACGTCGATGAAGAAATGTAACTCGAAATCTCAGCATCCGAGGAAAACACTATCATAAAAGAATATTCCGTTGGAATTTGATTACTCTCTAGTTCTGGATACGTAGATTTGATATACTTTTCGAAGGCCTTAGCTCGTTCAAGTCCACGAATAGAGTTGGCATCCGAAGGAGCCAAAGCCAAGATGTTGTATTCGCAAAAGAGTGTGGCGTCCTGATTCTCTTCGGTACAACGACGACGATCACATTTGAGAAATGGATTCTGATTATCGTAATAGTTTGATATTTGAAATGGCCATTCTATATCAAACAAGGATGGTTCACAAGTACGTTTCACCTGCATCGAAGTCACATAATCTCTAAAGGATAGGGGGATGATGGTAACATTATTGCCAGGGAAGTATGCGGGGATCGTGGTTGGGGAAAATCCGGTAGTACCCTCAAGAGATTTCTTTATACCTAACAGGATACACACAAATCCAATAGGTAAGATAAGTTCAAAGAGCTAATATGCCGCCAGAGGGAAAATGGAATGGTGAGAAAACAAAATTGACTTCAAATGCATGTTGCTTTCTTCGTATAACATACCGAACCAACAATGTTCCTTTTCCGATAAATCAGGTTGCGCCGCAATAACGCAAAGTAGGCATTTGATCCACAACCCATGTACGATATTCTGAGTTGATGATGATTAGAGGGGATCCCACGAATAGTTATATCAATGATTTATAGAAATCTTTTTTTCTGTGATGAGACAATTGGATCGAGAAAAGAAAAATGGGAACCATGGTTGGAAACACATGCCAGCCCCAACAATGACATAAATGGAAACCGTATTCTTCTTTTGAAGTTCTGAAATCTTGTAGTTTGCCTCTCGATAACAGAGCAAAGAGAAGTGAGTGTGTGTAGTCTAATTTTAAGACGACGAATCGAATTTTTCAGTCCCGAAGCAAAATCCTTGGGAATTTTCGGAAAAAAACTTTAAATTCAAAAATCTGTTGTTACGATGCAATATGTGTTCAAAGCGTTGTTATTGGTACTACATTACACTTCTTTCTCAACATTGAAGAGGTTGTTAGTTCTGTTCTATTGCTACTCCATCATGTTCACTTATTGATGGAACTTTAGTTCGTTTGTTTTGCATATGGGTTGAGAAAAATGCCATGATACAACTTTCTTGGGTAGGCGGTATTATAACGACTAAATTAAACCAAATTCATATCTTGCGGCTTTGAGGAGCGTTCTGCATTGCGACTACTAATATTATTCATCCAATTCATAGACTTTGAGATGTGTTTGTGCCCCTATACTTGAGATATCCCTTACAGTTATCACATGTAAAATGGTGTATACTGATATTCTAAGTATTGATACATCTCCTTTCTATCAATATCAGTTTTTCTGTCCAATTCATTCCCCTTAAAATGTGAATAATAACAAATAATATTTCATCAACCAACTTTAGTGATGATTGACTATTGTTTATAAATAGAATGTTTCCAGGACCGCAAGAACAATTTTGCCAACGTCACTGTGATTCAAAATATTTGAATCATGTTACACTCCAAAATTGTAACCGAGTTGAATAGAAGAATTAATTATAGAAATTGTCTAACTTTGATAATAATTCCACATTGTATAAATTCAGCACAGAGCACACTCAATGAGAGATGGTAAGTGGTGAAGCGTTTTATATGCACTTTATTGCTCCAAGTAAATTGCAAATGTGAAAGTAAGGGCATGTGGAGGGAGTACCATCATATGATTACGCATTTTGCAGGTTTATCCTGATGTATGAAACCGTTAAAGGAACGAAACAGCGCTAAATTGTATTGGAAATGAAAGGCAAGAAACGTTAAGAGAACCTTCTGATCAAAAATATCCTCAAACGATACATGATAAGGGTCCAGATTTTAACCTCCGAAATAATCATCTCAACCTCATCAAATATACTCATGCTCCGGTGTCAGATGATAAAATTCAAATCAAGTGTCAATATATATTGATGAATT
Source organism: Fragilaria radians (assembly GCA_900642245.1). Taxonomy (NCBI): domain Eukaryota; phylum Bacillariophyta; class Fragilariophyceae; order Fragilariales; family Fragilariaceae; genus Fragilaria; species Fragilaria radians. The sequence goes on along the minus strand of CAAAJI010000419.1, from coordinate 23,169 downwards.
GAGATTCAAACATGTTGTTGCGTAACGCTTCAGAAACAAGAATACCAAACATGTATATAAAGACTTTGTAACTCTTAATACTTAACTATAACAATATATTGCAGAGTTCTCTAAGGTTCGATTACTTTCTTTTGCAAGCATAGCAATTTCATAAACTTTTGACAGAATATGTTCCTTGGTTGTGTGTGTTTTTGTGGGTGTGCAGTGTCCGCTACAATTTTCACCAGTCGTGACTTGCACTCTTACGGTGGGTCGCAAAATAAAAGGTGTTCGCAATTATGCAACATCACTGACAAAAAAATCTTGACATCATGTGCGATGGAAATTGTTGGTATGTCTCAAACAAATCCTTTTGCACTCAGGGAATAATTGGATGGTG